>VZUI01041331.1:0-107075 GCA_013401135.1 Cettia cetti | reverse complement strand
GTCTCCTCCAGGCTGAACAGACCAAGTGACCTCAGCCACTCCTCACACGGCTTCTTCTCAAGGCCCTTCACCATCTTCATTGCCCTCCTTTGGTCACTCTCCAATAGTTTAATGTCTTTTTTTACATTGTAGTGCCCAAAACAGCCCCCAGCACTCGAGATGAGGCCATCCCAGAGCAGAGCAGAGCAGGACAATCCCCTCCCTTGCCCAGCCGGCCATGCCGTGCCTGATGCCCCAGGACACGCTTGGCCCTCCTAGCAGCCAGGGCACTGCTGACTCACATTCAACTTCCATTGACCAGGAGCCCCAGGTCCCTTTCCATGGCTCTGCTCTCCAGCCTCTCATTCCCCAGTCTGTCCATACATCCAGGGTTGCCCCATTCCAGGTGTAGAATCCAGCATTTTTCCTGGTTGAACTTCATGTTAACATGTTATCCTTGCCCAACTGACAAAAAGCACAAGCCCCCAGATAAAATGGGCTTCGGACAAACACTATGAATTAAATCTGAATTATCTTCTTTTATTGATTAGGTCAGCACCTTCAAGATGACAAAGTGGCATGTACAAGACATCTCTAAAGTATGAGATGGCAGCAAGCCTTCAACTAACTTCCTAAATTTTATAACACTAGTCAAGATTGGCAATTAACTTAAGAAGGTGCCAAGGTGTTTGAAGTGCCTACACCTACAGTTAGTTCATTCTCCTTCTAGACAGCAAAAGGTGGGTTTTGGTCCTATTATGTGAGACACCAAACAGAATGAACTGAAAAGCTATTGAGCGAAGTAGTCATTGAAATATTCTGCTTTCCTCATTTAAACACTGAGTGTTTTCTTGCTAAGTACCACAAGTAACAAGCCATATCACTAGCTATGCAAAAAATTAAGAAAAAGCATACTATTTGCAAGAATAAGTTAGCAAGAAAAACACGTTAAATCAAAAGGAGGTATGGAATATTTCCAGAAGGCCTGAAAAAACCAAGCCCCTCCAACAGGTTAAGTGAGCACTCATTTTCCCACCATATAGATAACTCTACTCACAGAACAGAGCCCTAAACGGCTGCACTGACAACTTACAGAAAACATCAACTCACCATTTAGTTCCCATCTTCTGAGAAAGTAAAAAATTTATCCAATAACTGAAAAGACACCACAAATTTTTAAAATCCAGGTAAATCAGCTAGCCCAGGGTTAACGGCCATTCCATCACTCCCTGCAGTGTGACCTATACTAACAAATCATTAGAAGAATGGAGTTTTTACTTTATGCCTGTTACTAGGTAATTCTAAAAAAACAGCTTTAGTGGTTCAACGTAGGTCTAAAAGACACTGGACAACACTGCCTGGGATCCTCACTTAGATGTTTCTTGCACTGAAATTTGATTTTGGTGATGGTGTTGTTTTTCTCAAAAATTTTTCTTTAAACACTTCTGCCTAGGTAGAGCATCAGCTGTAAAATAATGCAAGCAAAACCACCCTGGAGACTGATGGAAGTGAAGAACATGCTTGGACAGCTGTCTCATGGCCTCTGATATGTCCAAACTTACATAAAACAACTGTGGTTTACCAAATCATCATATATTCAAGAGACTTCCACTGTCAACACAAAAAGAGGAGATTTGCTTAAATCTGATAATCCAGTGATATTTGGGGCTTTTTTTAATGTAATGCAGAAAAAAGAAGAGCTACGTATGTATTTTTAGAGCTACGTATATATTGAAAATCAATGGCTAATGTACAACCCAATTAATGACCATCTCTGACAAAGCAAATACATCACCATACTTGATAAAAAAACCACAACCCCCCCAGAACAAAAACAACAAAACTCAACAAAAAGCAACACCCAAAACCCACCAAAACCAAAACAAACCACCAAAAAACCCACCACAACAAAAAAAGGGGGAACACAGCCAAAACAGACTTCCTACCCTATGGCAAGCCATTCAAATACAGCTCTGCAGAAGTCAGTCAAAAATTCTAACAGCCTGATCTACACTGAGTAAAATCAGAAACTTGATGAATCAAAATTTTTTTATCTAAAAGGAGTGGAACATGACTGCAATACTAACTCACTGGTTTCTACCACCCTCTTCATCACACACACAGATTCATTCCTTTGCCTATCGTTAATATGGAACAGAGGCAGTCACTGCCTTGCAATACCTACACAGCCAAGTTAATTCAAACAAACATTGCTCATTATTTATGAGTAGCCATCCTCAACAAATGCCCATAATGGAAGTGGGGAGAGATCTAGGATAAATTAAAAACACTAAATACACCTATTAAACAAAACTGTGACCTTATATATAGACCATCCAATTATGATCACAACAGTGATGTCAAATTTAGAATGATGGAAAATAATTATTTTCTGCCATGTCAGAAACAGAAGCATTGTCATGACATACTAATATTCCCAGTATTTTTTACAAAATCAGAAAGAAAGTAACATAACCACTGGGGAATTTGATCTATGAAGAGATAGCTTATCCTTTGAAGCCTGGTATTTTAGATGAGTCATAAATACTATCTGCTGTCATGATTTGGTACTTTCCAATTCCTGCAAGTATCCATCTATTTCAAGTAATTATTCTTTCAGAACTCTGACAAACTGCCATCCATGGCCTTTAAGAAACTGTTTTCATAGGTACATTCATTTCCACAACTTAGTGTTTAAGAAAGTCTTTCTTCAAGCAGTACACGAAGCAGAAAGACAGGAAGACCACACTGGTTTCTCCAGGTAATTTCAGGGTCACAGAGTTAAAAGCCACTATATAAAAACTGCTAGCCCGAAGTTCATTGATCAGTTCTTTACTGGGCAAAGTGGCTCATCTACTATACCTTCATTAACAGTAGAGGCCCTCCAATTTTGTTATAGTCTACTCTATTAGTGATGGTACACTCTAAGCTCTGAAAGAATTTTAGCAATTTCTTAGATTCACCAAATTTTCTCATAATCACCCTATTATATGAGAAAAAAAAATCCCTTATACAACTATATTTTGCTTTTATTTAGTTGCAGTAAAAAGGTTTATTTTGCCCTAATAGTCAAATGTTCATCTTAAAACCCAGACAAATTTCTGTTCAATCTGGTTAAAACATTTATCTTGTGCAAGCCTGACCTCCTCCCACCCATCACACTTCACCATTCATTCATATTGGTTTACACTTTTAATGGCACTTCTCATTGTCTCTAGAGAATACACAGGAGCTTTTTGATACAACAGTCACATCAAGTCTAAAATATTTGAAGCTTCACCAAACTTCACATGATCCACTTTGTTTATGACAGAGACCCTTTTTGTAAAAATCAATTGTACTCAAACAGGAGAAGTATAAGAGCATAATAGATTCCAAAATATTAATCTCTGTGGCTTTGTACAGAGAACATAATGTATGCATTAAAGAACAGGAAATAACTCACACATTATCCCTGAGGTATTCCACTAAAACAACATTATTCTGTGGTCTTACAGAGACTGCATGTTTCCTTTCTGTCATGTCCTGCTAAGATCACTTGTGTCACATCAAAAGAAAAAACTTAAATTTTCCACTGGTACACAAAGGAGGAAAAAATAGCTCAGTTCTTGAATCAGAAGTGAGTGATCTCCTGAAATTACATCAGTGGTTTTAAACCTGCTAGACCCTATGTTGCATGTCTAAGAATACTAAAGCTCTTGCTTAGATGTACAGATACAAAACTTTCCACAAAAATCAATGACAAGAGATGGTGGCAACACTAGTAACAATTTATTTGTCTTAAAAAAAATCCTAAAGAGATATCAATAGGTCAAGATAGCATTATTACTTACAATACTTACAATATTACTTATTACAATATGGTGAGAGTTTTTAAGTTTGTTAGGGTTTTTTTAAACCATGTTTATATCTAATACTACAAAAACCAAAGAGGGAAAAATGCTAATGAAAGCTGTCTCTGCTATTCTTCTTCAGATCTCTGGCAGCTTTTACACAGTGTCACTTGTTCCTTGCTCTTCCCTTCCCATGAAACAATTTTCAGATTCTGTTGTCATGTAACAAATACAAAAAAGCAAAAAGTATACAAAAGTTACAAAAAAATACATTTACTACAGAAGTTAGGAACAGAATTTAAAGAAAACATTTAATTTCTATTAACATTTAATTTCTAATTTATAGTGACATAAGTGGAATCATGAATTAAGCTTACAATTAAAATATATCCTACCTCAAATATAAGAACTTTCCCACATAGACAGATTACACTAACTTAAGTATGCTGATTGCTAAATCAGTTCAAGTTTCTCACACCACTATATAATACCTATATTATATATAAAAAATACTAAATCTTTTTGTTACTGTGTTTATTACTTCAATATACATGTAAAGTTCTTTTTTGTTGCCAATTGCAGTTATTTGCCATTACCTGTCTACAATTACAAAATTAAAAAAAATAGTTATTAGATGGTTAAATATTTGGGAGATTTCATCACAGAATGCCTCTGCAAAGAGAATTACCAGGATCTCCCTAAACACAGAGGTTTAAAGAGAAAAATCTTGTTCTAATTAGCCTATAATTAGATATTGCATTAGATGCAACAGTGCTGGTTTAAGATAAATAATGATCTAGATTTTATACTGACACACATACAATTTCATCTTGAAGTCCTTAACTAATGCCACTACAGAAATATTAGCTAACCGAATTACCATCTCTATACTCTGTCTTTTCACAAGGTCCATATAAAAAAAATCCACATAACTGGAGTTGAAAAATTAATCAAAACCTTCTAGCCTAACTACATATAGCTATCCTTCCTTGAAAGCAAAATTATATAACTTGAAATACGTATTAGAAAATACATAAAAGGTGAAAGCAGTAACTTTCTGGTATGTAGTAAATGGAGTAACTGAAATGGCCAAGAGTAATTGTCAGCCCTCAACACCTATAAAGTAACATTGTTTCCCAACTTAGCCAGCAATGGAGAGTTCACCTCACGTTTATGCAGGGCTCATTTCCCCTGAACACAAGCACAGAAGAGGCTCTCTTTTGCTAAACTAGGAATACTGGTAAACCCCTTACCTCACACCTTTAAATCCAGGCAAGAAATGAGCAACCATTTCCTTGAGCAGTATTAAGTATCAGAATACACACAGTATATATGAAGGCTCATGTTCATGAGATGCATACAAATCTTGGGGGAATTAACTTTAAGCAACAAGTGAAATTGCTGAAACAGTCAATTTTCCACTCAAGCACTGACCAAGGAACAAGGGAAAGAGGTGAAGAGTTATGAGATTTACAGATAAAAATAAATCATTGTTAAAACACAAACTATCTGCATGACAGTCTTGAGTCAAGGAAGACCTTTTGGTTTAACCAGCCCTCAATGCTAACCTGGTTGTAATTTAAGGTCAATTTGAATGTAAAAGCATTCTACAGCACTAAGCCCAAACCAAAACTCTTCCATTTGCTCCCAGTAGAAAACTCACACTATTGTGAGTCCAGGCTGGCTCCAAAGTTACCAAGGATCAATACAAAACTAATTACAGTTTCCCACATCAATAAGGTCTTTCAGGCAAGATGCAAAGATCTCCAAGGTTGTTACGACTGCTTTCAGACTCCTGCATATCTTGTTAGTTACTTGTTTATACAAAGTCATCTCAGGTAATAGATGGCCAAAAGGTAGCATTCTGTTCTATGGCACTTTATTACTTCACCATGCATCTTCTATGGGTAAGTTGCAGTTATGGAGGAGAATCTAAACATTCTCCTCCTCCCTCCAATTACATCATATGTGTACACACATTTTGCAATCAGGAGCAAAAGCAATTCTTGTCATACTTTCCTTCAGATTTACAGGCCAATAATTTTAACCCATGGTCATGGGAACCACCCTTGACTGCAAGAAATCCACAAGAATAGACCTAAAGAAAGTTGATACACCTATGCCCTAGCACAATCTATACAGGAGAAACCTAACTAAAAATGCAACTATCAATAGTTTGTCAGAGTTCACCAACACAGTGCAAACTGATGTCCTGAACTGTCACAAGGCCAACAAACTAAGCTTTCCTACTCAGCTTTTCTATCTACCTGTTTTTTGCCCCTTTGGATTTTTTTTTGTCTATTTTTGGTTTGGGAGGTGTGTGCATTGGGTTCTGTTTGTTGGGCTTGTTTGGTATTTTAACTTTCTTTTTAATTAGGAATGGAAAAAGTTTTAAGGAAGATTTCATTAAATAAAATCATGCTTTTCTAAACTGCTGCTTTCTACTACTGCTCTGAGCATACATGTCTAACAAGAATTAGATTATTTTCAAAATTAGCAAGAGAAACTGGCATTTTAATGGTACACTCTAGGTAACCTTCAAAAACGAACTATACTGTGCATATGTATATATGTAAATGCTTGTATCAACATACAAATATGGAAAAATACGCAGCATATCTACACATAACATAAATAAATGTATAAAGTAATCAATATTTATTCATTGCTGTCTGTTTCTCAGGAGGTAACATGCCTCTAATCATATCCAGAAGCAGAATACATGAATAAATAACTAATCTTACATACAAGGAAGTTTTCTGTTTCCCCTAACATGTTCCATAACCATACAGATTTTCCTAAGATATCAGGATGGATATTCAACTTCCAGATGTTACAACACTGCAACTGCAGTAAGAATTATGTAGGCTTAGAAACAACTGCACATCCAAATTCAAGACCTATTGTTCTCTGCTTTCTATGGTAACCTAACAGGTAAGTTAAGAGTTCACTTCTAATTTGTGCTGAGACAAAAAAAAAGGGGGAGTAAGAATAATAAGACATAGTAGGCACAATCAAATATACAAATTAAGAGCTATTAATGACCAACTCCTGCAAATCATATAGAAGCAACAACTTGTTCTAGAAGAAATCTGGTCTTTGTAGTGTGTGCTCAAACATTCCCACTGATTTAACGTTCTCTCTATCCCTCTCAGCACTATCTTCTTCCTTACCACAATATTAACTGCTTCTAACCTCACTCACAAGCTCCTCAATAACCTCCTATGCTATTCAGGGTCACTTACACATTGCCAGTACTCATGTCCATCTACTTCCTTCTCACGTGCCCTGTCAGACAGAAAAAAACCCCAGAAACGTACCTGCTGTGGCTGCTTTGAAGTGACACATGACAGACAATGGCTAAAATCATTATGCTTCCTCTCCCTCCTTTTGGATTTTCAGTAAGCTTCAGAGAGCTCAAGGCTACCAAGTTCCCAGCCCTATCAAATTTCTGGTTTATTACATTATTGGTTGTACTGACACAGACCTTCTTAATCATTAGACCAACTTATTTAAGAAACACTGTCATTGCAACCAACTACAAAGAAAGACTCCTCCAACTGTGCTTTTCAAATAGTGCCAATAAGCATGATTTAGTAGCACGGAATCCCAGAATGGCTTGGGTTGGGAAAGACCTGAAAGATCATCCAGTTCCAACATCCCTGCCCCAGAGGGCCACCTCTGCCACCAGGCTGCTCAGGGTCCCCACCCAGCCTGGGCTTCCACACTTCCAGTGACCGGCAGCCACGACCTCTCTGGAAAACCCGCTCCAGCTTTCGAACATCCGGAGACAAAGGCAGGATTTTACATTCAACAAAGACCAAGTCACGTCTGGAACGAGAACCAAACTTTATGAATTGGTCAGTTCTGTATCCAAAACAGAGAAATAAGAACCTCTGCCTCCTTCATGGCATCCAAGATTTATGCATAAAAACCTTGAGTTTCCATCATGTAACAAGGTTTCCACCGGTACACAAGTCATAACATGCACTACCCAGACTCTAGTCTGCACAAAGCAAGTCATGCTTTGTGACAAACCAAGAGTCACTCTGCCAGTTTAGCCAAGCTTCTGCTAAACACCAAAGCTGCTTTCCACTGGACATAAGCTATTTTCCTTTACTTTCTGGTCCAACAGTGCTGCTCTTGATCATTCCTGTGAGTGAAAGCAAAGACTCTTCCTCAAATATTTGTACTAGTCTCTTAAAACATGAAGACTTGCCCTTACCTCTTCTCTCTCTTCACTCCTTTTCTTCTCTCAGTGGAAGTTAGACAAAATATGGGACTAGGAAGAGAAAAAGAATGAGTGGCAGAAAGGAAATAAAGGTAAAAGCAGTTACAGAAAGAATAAGAATTAGTTTATTGAACAGAAATCTATCAAAGAAGCAGTAAGCAGAGATTTACTAATGCACACCATGCTTACAGGTTTTAGGTTTTCTATCTGCAGAACTCAACACCCAGGATAGAAAATTAACTGCCAATTGCTTGATGTCTGCAAGTTTACTAAACATCTGCTATACCTCTGAAAATAAATCATACGAAAAAAGGCCTAGCCATTCAAAAACCATCAATTATTTGGTGGAGAGCCAAGGAACCATAAAATACAAAACAAGTACAGCACATGAAGAGCAGAAAGATTATTTTCTCCTAGGAATATTGCTTATTGCTTGGAGAAGTATGTATTAGCTACCTAACATTAGCCTGTTAACAGTCTATCACTGAGAAACGCAAAATGCCTTTAAAGAAAAATTCAAAGGCTAAGAACACTAATAAAGTAGTTTCTCAGTAAAAATACCTCAGCTCTATGTCATTTTTTTTGCATCAGCTATTTTACTGCAAAGCATTATTTCTGCATCAGGCACAAAATTATAAAAAGCTGTTGATTAAGCTTAGATAAACTGCCTGTATATGACCTAGCAATTATTCTTGAAGAAAACATTTTATCTGTTACCTTACACTACTATTCTTGACAACATCCTAAAATATAAAGACTTTCTGAAGGATATACAGTCCACATTGTGTACTGCACGAATACCCTAATTCACATCTACAACTGTATGAGCTACATCTATTTATTTTTTAAATATAGCAGTATACCTCATGGCAATTCAGTCACCAGTACTCCTCCCAACAAGTACAGATTTTGGGGTGAAAAAATATGTGGCTAAAACCAGATACTGGTATTGCCTCCAACACTATAAACATTTTGTAGGCTTCATGATACCAAATAAACCAATTAATTTTTTTCTAAGCTGCTTAATAAGACTTGGCAGTCTACTGTAATTATTAGCTACCTACTACAGAAGAAGTAAATTCTTTTGACTTATTTCAAGTCTGACTTCAGCTAAGCATATTTTTGTTTTGATACGTTTTCAATTATGCAATTTCAAAAACTAGCTCCTCTTTTTCATGCATGGCATTTGATTTACCTGAACAGCTCAACAGTGTTTATACATTTACTCATGGAAGCAACTTGTAGACAATCACCTAACTGCTACACTTATGCCTAGGAATCTAAACTCAAGTCAGAAAGGCACATTCTTTCAAACACAAACTTTTAATTCTTTCTGGCAGTTACAACTCCTCTGTGTAATTATAACTACAGTTCAACCTGGACTGTATCTTTTGGTAACACTTTGGAAGTATTTCAACGTTTTTTTACAAAAACTTAGGGAAGATACTGGCAAGAAAAAATGAGGGAACAGATGGAGGGACTATTTCATGTTCAAGGACACACAAAAAAACCACAAAAGTGTAAGATCAAAAGAGTCTTCCTACTTTCAAGAAAACAAAACCAAATTTATTTTCAGTTGCAATTATTTTGCAAAACTGTATTATTTGGGTTAAGAAATTTCAATTCCATGCATTTAACTCTATAGCTTTTTTTTCAATGGAGGTTTCAGTATGTTTTTCAGTTGTAGTAACAGAGATATAGAATACCTGATCTTTAAATAAGCACAAAGAAATTCTGCCCAGCGATGGAAGCTCAATAAACAGCTTTAATTTTCACTACTACTGCCACACAGAAGGGAACAAAAACCAGTGTTTGGCTTTTGTCTTTCAGCACAAAAGATACCACTGGAAAGTTAAGACAGAGAACAAGCATTTAAAAGATCCCCACAACATAGTCATTCATCCTTCATAATATTAAAGATTTGCATCAAATGTTCCTATCCTAAGCAGAATTACTCAGTAAGGCATTTGAGGGAGGAACCTTACCCTTATCACCAGTAAAATAACTACTGTATTGTTTATGAATTATATATAAAGTATTCATGTTTCTTTCACAGTTCTAGGATGATAGGTTTGGAAACCAAAGGAGACATGTAATCACTCTGTACCTTCCTCAGAAGTTATATATAAATTGCTGTATTTCTCAAGTCTTCAGTTTAAGCAGAACTGACTAAAACCACTCCTTATTGGAAAACTCTCTTTAAACCAATAGTTAAAGCAGGATTAACTGTCTAGACTTGAATATCATCTGTCTTGTGATACAGTTTTCAACTCAGGCCCATTATAACCATTCTAATTAGAAGGTAAGTCCCTCTGTCTACTCGAGGCAAGCTAAGAGCATCACTGACTGTCAAAAAGTATCTTCAGTCCTACCAAGTTAGAACAGTTAAAGAGTAATGAACACCAAACGAATTTAAATATTCATAACTCCTCTGAGGTAAAAGGCAAAAGACCCTAATCTACCATTAGATACAACTTTAAATTCTTGAGTGGCAAACACAAGCTATTAGTTTTATCAGCTTCTGTGACTGATAGACAAATGTTCTGCAAAACATCTTTAACTCTGAAATGGAGAAAGACATGAATCTGATGGATGGACCATTTGGTGAATAAGGAACTGGCTGCACGGTTGCACTCTGTACAAGTTGCAAGCTGTCAAGCTCGATGTCAAAGTGGAGATAAGCGATGAGCGGCATTCCTCACAAACCGCTATTGGGACCAGGGCAGTTTAAAATCTTTGCTGGCAGCACGGACTGAACGCTCTCAGCAGGTCTGTCAACACCATGAAGCTCTGTGGCGCAGCCCCTCGCTGGAGGGAGGGGACGCCACCCACAGGGACCCTGACAGGCTTCAGAGGTGGGCCGCCGCGACCCCCACCAAGCCCGACACAGCCGAGCGCAAGGCGCCGCACCCGTGCCAGGGAAGCACGGGCACAGGCTGGGCGGAGAAGGGGGGAAGAGCCCTGAGGAGGACAGAGGCTCGCAGGTGCTGCACCAGGCAGCGTGCACTCTCAGCTCAGAAAGACAACCACGCCTTGGGCTGCAGCAAAAGCAGCGTGGGCAGCAGGTCAAGGGAGGTGATTCTGCCCCTCTACTCCGCTCTCAAGAAATCCCACCTGCAGTTCTTTGCCAAGCTCCGCAACACAAGAAAGAAATGGACGCGTCAGAGCAGATCCAGAGGCGGTCACAGAGATAATCCAGAGGCCTAAGCACCTCTCCTATAAAGGCTGAGAGGACGGGGGTACTCAGCCTGGAGAAGACAAGGCTCCAAACGCCTCAACGAAGCCTCTGAGCACCCAGAGGGGGCTTATAAAAAAAAGGCAGAGTCACTTTTTACATGAGTAGCTAGTAATAGGACAAGGGGGAACAGCTCTAAATGAAAAGACGGGAGATTTAGATCAGATGGTAAGAAATTCTTTACAGCGAGGGTGTTGAAGCACTAGAAACAGGCTGCCCAGGGAAGCAGTGCCTGTCCCATTGCTGGAAGTTCAAGGCCAGGCCTTGATGAGGCTTTGAGCACCCTGCTTTATTGGAAGGTGTCCCTGCCCACGGCAAGGGCGTTGGAACAAAGTGGTTTTGAAGGTCCCTTCCAACTCACACCATTATATGATAAGGGGGCCAACAACAGATTATATGGCTTCCTTCTTAAGTTGCAATATAAAGTACAATAATGTCATTAAAATTTAGTCTTATCATCTTGTCTTTGAACTGGATAGCAATTTACTTCTCTGATGAAGATATAAAAGTGAATGATTACCTGGATTATGATGGTATAAAATACAAAAAATACAACTACAAATGAGAAAAAAATAAAGTTTTCCTTAATCTGAGCCTACAATATGAAATTTTAGTATCTACACTATCCAAGGGCTAATTTTAAACTCTAAAACTATTTTGCAAGTGCCTGATTTCCAAGATTGCTGGTCCCTTCAAAGTCTCACTTAGGTTTCTACAGCAGGATCTGTAAGCAGTGTATGAACTATCACATAAAACAGGAGGTAGCACTCTGGTAATACAATATGCAAAAGTAACAAACAGACTCATACAGGATGCAATCTGCATGCTACTATCATATGTTCTTCACATGCACTTTTGAAACACACAACCTGAATGAACACTGATTTACCATAGTTCTCACCGATATTTTAATTTTGAAAAATAAGAAACAAAACCACTAGGCATGTTAAAAAATATGCTCTGTGCAATAAAACTGTCTTCAAAGGTTTATAGATAACCTTATTAAAGTTTTCTAACAACCAACACAGCTTGAATCTTGCCTGTTTCATTAATACATTAAGATTTGCAAGAGGAAATAAAAATAATCTCAATATCTCCTAGCAAGTATATGAAACCTTGAAAAGGTTTCTTTTAAGTACTTGTTTGTTATGCCTTAAAGGTTAACAGCAGTTCTTCTTTGAACACAACTACAGCAGGTTTTTTCTGTAATGTGAGGATCACGAGCAGAATTCTGGATCCTCAAAGAGATTAGGTTTTGTGGGTACAACTTCGTTTACTAAGAAAATGTGAACACTTAAGTAGATAGAAATACCCATCTTGCACCATTCAAAAGACCACTACAATTAATATTTTAAATAATCCATAATTTGGAAGCATGGAATTGAGGGTTTTTTCCCTAATACACGTTCCACGTCTGTGGAAACTTTTTTCCCCCCAGAGATGCCTTAAGTGCCACCCTCAGTAATAAATCAGAACTATTTACACAGTGGAAACGCTTCTACAGTGTACCTGTTGAAAAAACACTATCCAACAAAATCTGCTTTTGAGAGCTTCACAAATGCTCATTTGTAAGGAAGTCAGGAGGCAAATAACAGATGCACTTCTTTAGGATCTCTACAGAAGTCTGAATTGGGTTCTATTTTGTACCTTCACCCATCTATATCCCTCCCACTAAATTTTGTTAGAATGTCACGTGACAAGAGCAAAATACTTTCATTAAACCTTCATTTACATTAATCTAGTTAGAACAATACCACGATTCCACAATTACATACACCACTCCTTAACTCAGTCCCACAAATAGTCCTTACTAAAATTAGTATTAGCATGCAGGCAAAATTAAGACTGTCCTTAGTCAAACCAAAATCAGAACTGCAGAAACACTTCAGCCTTCAGTGTGACACTGATTTCTGTATTTCTGCTGCTTTCCAACAGAACTTTAATAGTTGTGTGTGCTGAAACTGTCCAAGAGAAATCAAGAGTTGCATTACCTCAAAGTAACCTAAAAAGGTTACTTAGTCCTAAGAGAAACTTTCGCTAGATTTAGTCTAAAGAATTACTTCTCTGGAATTTCCCAGAGAGCAAAAACACTCACCCAAAAGGCTAAGTAACAATTAAGCAAATTTTTTTCCTTTAGATATGAAAAACTTCAAGATTAACATAAATGGTTTCATAACTCCAATCCATACTACTGCATTTGTAACACAATGCTTGTGGAACAGAAACATGTCTTAAAAAAAAAAAAGAAGGAATTTGGATTTCAAACCTTCCCTCTTTCAAGAAGTTTGTATTAGTTTTTTTTTTGGGGGGGGGTGTGGTATTTCATGCTTTATGAATACATAAATAAAACATCAATGGAAATAAAAAATAAAGGTAGAATTTGTTTTGTAGTCTCATCTCCTTAAAACAAATCATAGATCTGTTTTTACAAATGGAGAAACTGAGTCACAAAGGCAAACTGACTCATTAAAACTCACACAGGAAAACTCTGGAGGACCTCTAAATCCCCAAGAGCTTCTTAGTGCATAAAATGAGCTGTAAAACTTGAAAATGAGTATTTTTTGGGTTATTTCATTACCCTCCCCAAACACTTTTTGTAACATGTACAAAGTTTTTTTCCTCTGATTGTGAATCAGATGTCTGCTTAAGAACACGACAGAGGCCATGAAGAGCTGCAGACTATAAAGCATTAAGAACACAAGCTTTCAACTGAAAGCAAGGAAAGAAAAAGGCAGAAGGTTTCCATAAAGGCCTGTATACTCCTAAAATTTTTTTTCATGCGCTTTTAAATAAAGAGAGTAAGACATCATTCAAGAAAAAAAAATTGTATTTATATAAATAAAGATGATGGCAGCGTGCATTAGTGGAGAATTAAAGAAATCACTCAGCCTTTGGCCTCAAAACACATTAAAGGCATGCATTAACAACACCCTGAAAGTCTAACTACCTTACTATTCAACTTCAGATATACCTTAGGATATACCACATCAGTACTTCTATATGGTATTCAAATTAAAATTCATCATAGATTGCAGACAGCATTACCCCTTCAATACCTCACTTTTGATTCCTTAAATCCAGAAGGTTCTAAAGCTATACTGGAATAGGAATTCATATCTAATTGATTTAAAGGACAAGATTAAAGACAGGCATTTAAAAAGGTGAAAATTTATTTTTTTTTATTGTTGCTGAAAACATACAGTTTGCAGCCTCTACAGTATGTATCAGAGTACACTACAGCAACTACCAAATAATGAATCCTTGTGACCTCCCTTCCCCCCACTCAAACATATTTATAGTGGTGATACTAAAAGGTTCATATTTCATTTAGGAAAAAAATTAGAGGTTATGAACCGCACCTTCCCTCAGTACTCGTCTGTGTATTATCACATACACGATTTATATAGCAATAGACAAAATAAATTGAAGAAAAAATGTAATGCCAAGATTACATGGCAGCAAAAGAAATTCCGTGTCTTTATTTAAAGTAACAGGTTATAATCTCGTGTGCATTATTCCCTTAAGTTCATTTTGTATCCTCAAACTAGGAATACATGGATTTACTACACCGATGTGCAGTGAAGGTGTTTCCTGGAAAATGAACATGACGCTCACAAATGCGTTTCCACAAAAAATCGAGCTGACTGTGTTAGTGATCGTAATCCACTCCTCGCGTTGATAAATATTACTGATTTCATGTCGCTAGCAGGACAGACAGTTGTACAGAATCGACCACAAACGCAGAAGCTTTTCCAATTTACTAAACTGACATACGTATTACCTTACAGCACCACATACACACACCCCTCGAAGGAGCTGCTTGAGTCTGTTGCCTCTTTCCACCCCCCTTTTCCCCGACAAGAGTGGTCTCGTTCACTTGCCTTTCACACACATAACCAATAAAATTAATCAGCTGGAACACAGCATTTTTAAATCGCAGTAAAGTCAAGAGATGTTTTGTACGTTATTTGAAGGGAACAGCCTTTTCATTTAAACATAGTAAGACACTAATATGCTGCAGACAAACGCACTGCATGGGGTGTGGAGGACCCGAGCTGATTAGATTACCACAACATCAGCCTGAGGCCGCCATTTTTAGAATCTCTAAAGGACAAAAGAGGGAAATTAATAAATTTACTCCACATTTTTTTAAAAGTAACTTTAAAAGTATAGTGATGATAACCAGTTAATCACGCATTGCAAGTACTGCCATGGCTATCTCCTGCTTTTCTCTGATCTGAACCCTGAGTAACAAAAATGCTTCGTTATTATTCCTTTAAGCTACTGTAAATAAACAGACTAAAACATTCCTAAATCTAGATGCAGCACTGAACTTCTGCTTTTGACGACACGTAGTATGTACCATTTTAGGGACCTTAGGGCTTTCAGACACCACACATTCCCTAATAGCCGAGTATGGGGGAATACAGGACCTTTACAATCAGGCTATATTATGTTTCTCTACCTATTTAGTAGTACACAGTGAACCGTTTGTTTCTCTTCCCCTGTGTCTGCAGCAATACGGTCTAACCCACCAACATTTACTGCTTCAGGAAAGAGACTGAAATATGCCACCCAGAAAGCGTGAACACTGGCTGCAGAAACTAAATCGAGAAAGGGGTGCAGCAGTATAACTACTTACAGCCTCGAGAAAGGGGGTGGGGAGAATGATCCCCTTTTAAATCGGCACAGAAACTCCTGGGGACAGCTCTCCATTTGTCCAGGTTACACCACGAAACGGAGATATTAACAGGGAGGCAGGCAGGGAGGCGGGGGTGTGGAAGGCAAAGAGATTAGGCCTATAACGAGCCATTTTAGTACCACAAAGCAAAAATATACAGGATGGAGGAAAAGAATAAGGTTCCCCCAGCTTCGTAAAACTCAATACGCAGTCCCAATAACGCACAAACCCGTTCTGAAAACCGCCAGCCCAAGGAAGCCTATGTTGTCACATAATAGCTCCTTTTGGCTCATTTTCCAAGCATAATGCATAAATCTGGCGTAACTGCCAAAAAATTCTCCTCAGCTCCTCCAGTTACAGTAACCCGCCATATTCATAAGATATAGCGACAGCCTGCCATTTTTTAACCAAACCCCACAAAAGGAAAAGCAAATTCAACACAACTTAAACAGAAATGAAACATTTCAGGGTGGGAAGGAGTTATACTCGCACAGAAGGTAAGGAGACATTCCCGTCGCATTTCACTCCCTTCTTCCACTCCCCCCTCCCCCAAAGCACCCACAGCAGAATATGCTGGTAATAACCAAAGACTCACCTGTAATGGTCACAGGCCAGGCAGCAGGACCCCTCAGCTGAGCCCCTTCTCTATCCCAGCCAAAACAATGCAACAGCCCCACTGCGGATATCCCTACCCTAGGCAGGACTCAGCCCTCAGTAGGCTTTAGTAAAAGAAAGAAAAGGGAAAGAGGAGCCCCCCCCTCCCCCCAAACCTAGCTCAATGCGCAGAACCCTACAGGGACCAGCTCAAAGGCGCCTTTGCCCTGGGACCTGTGTACAAACCCCACTGCTGCCGCCGCTGCTCCCGTGCCTCCCTCCCTCCAGCCTCCTACGCTCCCTTCTATGTCACTGCCTCTCTCTGGGAAAATGGCGTCCGCTCTCCCCTCCCTCCCCCTGCACGGGGCTCACCCGCCCCGCCTGACAGGGGCAGGGTTACCAAGGCGAAGCCAAACAGCCGCCATTTTGCTTACGGGCCGGGTGCGCTGCCCGCGCCCGCCGAGCCCTCAGAGTCCATTTTGCAACGCGCTGAACGGCTCCGGGGTCTGGGCGCGGCCGCAGACTGCGGCAGGGGCTGGGCAGGGGGGCCGTGAGGAGGGAAGTAGGGCAGCGGAGGAGGGGCGGCGGCAGCGGGGGCTGGCGCCGGGGGCGAGCCGCAGCCCGCGCGGGAGGGGCGGGGGCTCCGGGCCGGCCTGTTGTGGGGCCGAGCGCGGGTCGCAGCCACGGTGTCTGAGTCAGAGCTGCATCCTCGGAGGAATAAACGCCAAAACTCTCTTCTCGGCTGCTCTCACAGCCCCAACCTCCGGCTTCTTCCTCACGACCGTCGATGCTGTCAGCATACGTGTTCTTTATGAATCTCTAACAGCACATTTTCGGCCTAAACTGCACGAAAAGCCGGGCAGACCCGCCGGATCTCACGCAGAAGAGCTACCTGAGGGGCGGGGAAGAGGGGAGCAAGAAAGGAGCGGGAATTTTTGCAGACCTGCTCAGGAGGTTTTGACTGAAGTTCTCAGTAAGACACTCGAGGCTGAGACTCTTCCCCGAAGCGTTTAGGACTCAAAGGCAAGTGGGAGAAAACGTCTTTCCTTACAGCGAGCACTCGCTGAAGGCATTTCTGTTCTGCAGGGAATGAGACAAGCAGCGAATGAGCCTCGTTTGCCCCTTAGGGAACAGCGCTGGGGGAGCGGGAATGGCGCGCCTCCATCCAGACCAGCGGGCGCTGCCAAAGCCCGGAGCTCGCTCAGCCTTTCAGGGCAGACACAGCCCCGGCCATTCGTGAGGAGCCCCTCTTCCTACCACCATATCTCCTCCCAGCTCCCGCTGTACCCGTACGCCGCCCTGCCTCCCCTGCCCGGCTTCAACCCCTCCAGCGATACGGCTGATGGAGGGAGGGGAGGCGGCGGCTGGGGTTTCGTTCGACGCCCACCAGGGGCTGAGCGAGCCTCCTTCAGTGCGCAAACTCGGGGCACCAGATAAAAGCTGGGCTGGCAGCTCTTACCCTGCCTCGATGGAGCCGCCACATTCGGGTGACTGGAGAAGCAGTTAGCAGCAGCGCCATAGACTAGCGTCCCCCCACACCTTGAGCACAGAGAGTTTGGGGCTCTAAACAGCTGCTGCTGCGGCAGGAGGGAGCCGAGGTGAAGGGATCTGCTAGCTGGTTGGACGCAGAGGAGGCGGCTGTAATGGGGCATTAAGTCTGAGGGAGGAGGGGGGGCGATTAAACGTCTTGTCATCATGGCGGAGTCTGTGGGTATTTTTTTTCCTGTCTAACTCTTCTGTGCGTGTGTCTCTTGTTTCTTTCTCTCTCTCTCTCCTTAGGGCGCTTGGCTGGGGCTGCTCGCTCGGGTTCTGCCTGTTGTTGCGCGAAATGGCGGCTGGCGTCTTGGTGGGTTTGGTTGTCGGTTTTTTGTGTAGGGTTTTTTTTTTTTTTTTTTTTTCTCCTTCCCCTCCTATTCCCCTCCCCGCACTTGTGCCTTGGCTGCGGCTCCGCAGCGAACCGCGGCGGAGCCCGAGTCAGGAGGGGGGCGGGAGCGGCGCGGCAGCCAATGGCCGGCCCGGCCCGGGTGGCCCGGTGTGCCCTGATTGGCTGGCGCTGACATCATCCTGCAGCAGGGGCAGCCGCAGCTGGGCAGGGTCGGGAGCTGCCGGGGGAGGCAAAGGGAGAAAACGGGCGCCATGATCTCAGCGCCAGGAAGGACTCCGCGGGCAGGGTCTCCCCGGAGAGCTGGCGAAAAAGAAAGCAGGACCAGGCCTGGGCTTCTCCTTCCCAAATAGTGTCGGGGCTATACCGAGAGGAGCGGGAAACAAGCGAGAGGGAGCAACTCGTGCCTGCCTTTGTAACTGCGTCAGTACAAGATGGCGCAGGGTGTCCCTGGAGAGGGAAGGGAGTTGCACGTCCGCCGGAGGTCATGTGACCGTGTTGCATTCCTGTGGGGTTTGGCTGCGGACCAAGCTGGCTTAGGCGGCGGCGGCGGCGGCTGCCCGGGAGAGCCTGGGCTTCCCTCCCCCTCCTCCCGCACAGCCTCGTCGCTCCCGCGCTGGTTCCCTTCCCCCATCAGCCTTATGCACGATGGTGTAGCTGCTGCCGAGGAAGGTTCTCGCTTCTCTCCTTACTCTCCACCCACCTCCAGGGTGTAGCTGCTCTTGGGGGAAGCTTTCCATTCCGCCCCCTCTCTGCGCAAGGCTTTACCCACCGCCAGGGAAAGTTCCCCCTGGGCGCCTGCTGGCTCCGCCCGAGCGTGGGAGCCGGGTGCGCTCACGGTAGTGCCGCCCGCCCTGTGCGAAGGCACTCTGCTCTAAGCTAAGTTCCAGGGGGTTATGGGGTGGTTCTTACTAGAACAGTCGTTTTAAGCGATGTCTAAATGACCTCATTAAAGCCGCTGAGGAAAACGCACAGGCTTTGCGGAGTTGTTCTTCTGACGAGGAGGTCTTAGCTGTTCTAGTGTTGCTCTGCCGGGGGTACGGGCGGAGGGGCCAAGGGAAAATCTGCCAGGTGTTCATGACTTCATTCTGTTTGAACAGGAAAAGTGGATCGCTGTTTTTTGTGTGTTGTTGAATCCTATTGCAGGAGTTGAGTAGCTTTCTGTGAAGCGATAAGTATTCAGAAGGCAGGCCGCAGATGGCCTGCATCTTTAACACGGGAATTGATGTATATACGTAGTGCAAATGAAAAATATGATTTGTGAATATTGTGAGGCCTCCCCATGTTTTACTTTGAGACACATAGGAAAAAACTTGTTGAAGAGGTCTGGTTAGGCCTGGAAAGTTGGCAAATATATTTTCTCGGTATTTTTTTTTATTTCAATATTTGATGAATGGGAAGTGAAAAATGTAAGTTTTCCGCTCATAACCCTTTTCTTTAAGGAATGCAGCTCCTGTTACTGTTTGGTTGAGGGCCTTATATTTTCAAAGCAATTCAATGCTAGTTCCCGTGTCTGGTTCTTGTATGCCAGGGTGTAAATTTAGCTACTGCATCTAACCCAGTGAACAAATTAACAGTGTAAAATTGTCGATGATATAAGGGTGTTGATTTGTTCTATTTAGAAATGTTTCACTTTTTCTGTTCTTAATCTGCCCTTGGACTGATAGGATTTTTTTTTTTTACCTCCACAGTAGCAATCTGATAGGGCATAAAGCTTGACTATTTCACGAATGTGCTGTTTGAGAACTGGAATGAAAGCAGAGTATATGACTAATAGAGAAGATTCCTGTATAATAGATATTCTTTAATATGTGTTACATAAGTAATATGGTGAGGTGGAGTTCAGTTACATAAGAACTGACTGGGGACTTGGGAGCTACTGTAAGTAGTTCATATTGGTCGCATATATAGCCTACAGGGCATCCCTGTATTGTGGGTGGAGGGGTAGGAAAACAGGATTGGAAGCATCTAACAGCACTACATTTTTCCTTTGTAGGTTTATAGAGGATACCAGGAAAGAAAGGGAGAAGACGGTAATTAGGAGTGGCAGAATATGAAGCTTTCAAGAGTCTGTAGTCTCACTTGAGCTTACGTTTTAAAAAGTAAGCTCTGTTTTCTAAAAGAGTAATCCCCTTTTTTTGAGTGTCAGAAGGTGGCTGTCAGCTGAGTGTTGTCCCAACTGACTTCAGTGCAGACTATAAAGGGCAAGATTCTTGAGTCCTAGATGTGAGGCTGTGCCTTTTTTTGAAAAAGAAGCTTCCTGGAAATGGTGTTAGGAGGAAGCAGTTGGTTTGTTGATCAAACATTAAAATGACTGGATTACTGATTCTTCTTGTGTTGGCATTGTATGACACAAGGTAAATACTCCTTTGTAATGGAAGCTTCCAGAGAGGCTTTCAGTGTACAGTGATTCTTTTAACACAGCACAGATTTATGTGGGACTTGACATTGTGAATGCTTTGTTGCAGATGTGTTAATGGGAGAGCATTAATTTCAACTAAAGGTGAAGAAAAAAACATTTTATTAGTACTTGTGTTTAGACATGTGTTCTGTAATTATGAAACAGTAATTGCCTGCCTCACTACAAGAGAATTGTTGGAATGCTTATGTTATAGAATGGTTTATATAGAAAAACGGCTAGAATTTTAATTCTTAAAGCAGACTTTTAGGTAACTCACTTCGATAACAGATTTTGCTTGAAAACCAAGAAATTAATTACTTCAAAAGTTCTCTGTGTAACTCGCACCTTATTGCAGCAATACTTGAATGGAGGTGTGGCTGTGCTTTTATGATGCTATAGAAAGGAAGGCAAGTTTTAATGAGCTGGTAGTAATTTCTTGTTTGTTTCAAGGTTGTTTTTACTAGCAGTTCTCAGGGAAGCAGTTATCTTGAAGGAAGCAGTAGCTCTGGCAGTGTTGAAGTGCAGTCTCAAAACAATGTCTTACGCATTCTGAATTATTTGTGCTGCGGGAGATGAGTAAAAACGAAATGTGTGTAGCTCTTTGAGGCAGGGCATTTGCCCTACGGCCAGCCCGATGCAAGCTGCTTTAATTCTGAGGGAAAGAGAAGAACTGTAGGGGAGAGAGAGAGAGACTGGGTAAAAACTGGCATGTAGTTCGCATTTATGGTAGCTTACCAGGGAACCTTACCAGTTTCTGCTGAACTGCAATTTGTTCCTTAATGAGGGTACTTCAGCGGGCTGGATGTTCTCCAGCAATTAGCCTTGTGGTTCTACCTTGCCATGGTAGCCTGTCCGTGCGTGCAGGGTGGTCTGAGCCCTTGCTAAGCCTGGTATTGGAACGTTGTTGTTTACCTTTAGCCATACAAAGGGACTTAGAGGAGTTCAAGGGTATTTAGGGGAGAAAGGAGAGAGATACCAACAGTGTAATAGATCCCACTATGCATTAATGTCATAGTTGAGACAGTTGAAGTGCTCATGCTGAAAGATGATCTTCAGCTTTTTTCAGCTGTTCATTCTGGCTTCTGCAAGTGATCATGGGGGAAGTAGATGAGAAAAATGGATCAAACATAAGCCTAATAGTAATGGATGGTTTTCTAATGTGACTTTTCATTGTGTGGCTTGACAAACATTCCTGTTTGAACAGGAGCAGAACGAAGCACCTGCTGGGAAAATACAGATAAGCAGGTTTTAATTATTTGTGAAGTTAGGTACGCTTTTTCTCAGGAAAGCTGTAGCTATTAGGGAGTTTTGAGGGTCGCTTCTTAAAGGCTCGTGGCTAATGTAACTAGAATCACTGAGCCAGGCACTCTCAAAAAAAAAAAAAATCTAAACTTTTAAGTCATTGCTAGATTGACCTTCAGTTGTGGGTGCAAGAGCACTTCAGATTCACTGCATTGGTAGCCTTTTAAAGCTAAGTGAACTGTTATTCTCAGTTACAGGCTATTTAAGTGTTCATAGGATTTTAGATTTAGGTTTATTCTGTTGGAAAAAGGTAAAACTTGAAATAAGCTTGCTTTGTCCAGAAGTGTCTGATAATCTAATAGCTGGGGTATTCAGTGAAGAATTATTCCTTCAGGATGTGTTCTTAGCTAATTGTAAAAAAAGATACCTGTGGGTCACAGTAGTAACTAGCTAAATGAATTTGGATTATTTGCATGAGGTAAAAGGGTTCTAGTAATGGACAACTGATCAGTTTATCTACCTGGGTTTGGATAGACTGTGTTCAATGCTCAAACAGCAGCAGGACAAGAACTTCCTTTACACACTGCTTTAGGCTTTGCTTTGTAATGAACCTTTCTGAAAAAGTTGAAATTAGTAAGAAATTTGCTTTAGCACAAAAACGGGTTATTGGCTGGTTCTACAATTCTTAACAGTTGAGTTCCTCACTTAAAGCAGCAACTCTAAAGCTGTTGCTTGGCCTCCTAATCCTGGAATTAGTGGGAATTTGTACCAGGTTCACTGCTATGACCTTTGGGTAGTAAAGTGGAGCTTTGGTTTGTTTTCTCCTTCCAGCATGACCTTGTTACTTGAAGTAAAGTCTTCCTGATGAGCTACTAGTTGCTATGGAGAGGAGTATTAAGGTCCATGTAGCCACTTTCATAAGTGAGGTAGTGCTCAGACATGATTATAATGCAGCACTAGCTCTAAAGTGCTGTCAATAGCAGTTCTTTGATGAAAATAACCAGTGATAGAATGGCTCCTGAGTAGTTTATGCACAATGGTGCTTTTTGAGGATCTTTAGGAAGAAAATAGGCGACAATACTGCCAGTTTGGAGATTTGGACTGTGCCAGAGTTGGGAAATTACTGAACTGGAGGCTAGCATCCCAAAAGTACTGCTGAAGGTGGTCCTTCAGAAAGCAAGAGTTTGTGTTTCTTGTGAGCTCAGAAACCAGACAAATCTTAGCTGCTGTATTTTTGTGCTTATTAAATGTTGGACAAAAAAAAGCCCCACTGAAACTTCTTAATGTGACTGCTCCATCTGGAAGCTTGTTAATGTGGCATGGTCATGCAGTAGATGCTACTCAGAAATGTAGCAGCTTTCTTGCATCAGTATATGGTGTCTCTTCAAAGGTTTAGCTTGTGAATTCTGCTGTAGTCCTACTCAGTCTGGTCTGTTAAAAGTCAAAACAGAAGTACTCAACAGGCTGAGGGAGCTGGGGCTTTTCAACATAGAGAAGAGAAGGCTCTTGGGGAGACCTCATTGCAGCCTTCCTGTGTTTAAAGATGGCTTACAGAAAATAGAGTGACTGCTTACATTGGCAGGTAGTGATAGGAAATGGGTTTAGAACTAAAAGATGAGAGATCTAGGTTGAATGTTAGGAAGGGATGCATAGAGGATATTGTGGCATTGGAACAGGTTGTCTGGAGAAGTTGTGCGTGTCCCATTCCTGAAAGTGCTCGAGGGAAGATTGGAGGGCCCTGCACAGCCTGGTCTAGTGGAGTTGTCCATGCCCGTGGTAGGGCTGGGAACCAGATGATCTTGAAAGTGCCTTCCAACCCAAACCATTCCACGGTGTCAGACAGCAGGAAGGTGTGCTAAGGCTGGGTACCTTTTTAACTTTGAGTACCACTGGTTATAGGAATGGATTTGTTTTTAGCAAGCTTCAGTAGATTGATAACTAATGACGCTTTCTTTTACTATTTCTTTTTATTATTTTATCAACAGAAGTTAGTGTCTTTGTCCAGTTAGCTGTTGTATATGGATTTTTGATCGCTCTTCGATCCAGTGCTAGTACAGCTGCTATAGATGAATCAAATACAAGTCTAGAACTAGTTTGTGTGGCAGATAAGAGGTGTTGGAACTAGTGTGGAGGGCACAAGAACTTGTGGTCAAGAGGTAGCTGAGAAACAAACATTAGCGTCCAGTTCTTTTGCTAAACTCCCTCATTCCATGTTCCTGCCTTTACTTAGCAGGTTGGTCATGACACAGGGCCTGCCATGTGATTTCCCAAATTTTAGTGAAGTAAGGTAAAAGAGGAGGTACAGAACTGTGCCACTTTATTAATGCAGACAAAACAATCCCTCAAAGAGACTGTAGCTGGTCATGATACTGAGATAGTAATTTAATCTCTAGCCTAAGAAGTGTTTTACCAGCTTTATTCCCTATGTGCTAAGAGATGGTTGTGCTGCTTCATTTTGGGCCACAGTGTTGGTGGCCCAGTTTGTCAGGCTGATGATAGATTGTGCAGTATGGTCTTATCTGTTGAGCCAGGGTAAGCTGTCTCATTCCATCCAGAACAACTATGGGTCCTCTAATTGGGGATTTATTAAATAGTGCTGAATGTCGTTGTCACAAATATCCTGATTTAGAAGACTATTCTTTGTGAAATGAAACTATTGCTTTTATCAGTGGTGCTACTTCAAATTCATCTCCAAAGCTGTGCTCCATTACCCCAGGATACATATGCTGGAACAAGCTCATAAGCTTATAAAGGCATGCTGGGCAGTTGTCAGATCCTATTTTTAAACTGTTTCTGAGAAACACTTCTGCTTCCCTATCTCTGCATGGTCAAAGGAAAGGCTATACTTTGTGCAGGAGCCACAATGTCTGGGCTCAGCTAACAGCAGTTTCTGAACTTGAGTGTCTCCTCTTCAGAGATAGTAAAATGGAACTGCACTGACTGCTGTTGCAGAGGGGAGATGATGGATCACTAGGAAATAGTGCTAGTGGGCTTTTGACCCCTTAACTCTAGGGACAAAAAAGATACAGGTGTCTTCACTCCTGTGACTAGTGACAGGGCTTGGGGAAATGGCATGAAGTGAGGCAGGGGAAGTGCAGGCTGGATATCGGGAGAAAGTTTTTCAGAGTGGTTGAGCACTAGAATGGGCTCCCCCAGGGAAGTGGTCACAGAACCAGCCTGAGTTTGAGAAGCATTTGGGCAATGCTCTCAGGCCCATGGTCAGCTGTGTCATTGTAGGACACGAGATACTCTAAATATTTCAGAAGGCAAACAGCAAAAGAAGGCTTTATTGTCTAATTCTTAGTACCTTTTATGAAGTGTTCAATACAGACTTAACATGATTGATGAATAGGACCAACACCTCTCTAGTCCCATTGGTGAAACTAGAGAAACACACACAGGATCCTTTTGAGAAAGTATAGTTGTTTACTAAGATTGTTTTGAGAGAAGAAGCTCTCCTGAGAAATCTTCCCTTGGGAAGAAATCAGCAGCTACTAGCAGGCTAAAATCTTTTCAGACTCAGGAAATCAGGCCCACAGTGTGGTTCTTGGGGTGTCCTGCTTGTGGCCAGGAGTTGGACTCCATGATCCTGATGGATCCCACCCAGCTTGGCATGCTCTTCTGATTCTAGGCCTGTGGTGCTAGCCAAATTTCAATAGGAGTCCTGATGGCTACTATCAGAGCAGCTGCTTTGCTGTGTTCAGGAGAGTGCAAGGAGAGCTGAGAATTTTAAATGATCTATCTTCTGGTGAATCTTGACCGTAGCAGGTTTGCTTAATCTGCTACTGATTTGCTGTAAACCACTTTCTATAATTGTGTGACACTACTGTATGCCACCTTTAAATTTTCACTAGCATTGGGAAATTGCATAAAAATGCAGCAGGGTTTTGGAGAAAAATAGTATTTTAGGGACTGTTCTCCCTGTGCCTAATATGGCCTGCTTTAGTCTAGGCCAGACATTACATATGGGTGTTCACGTACTCCTATGCTAGAGAGGGAATTCCAAAACTGAAGGACTACTTCAAAGAAGTAGTTTGGGTCAAAAAATAAAGAATACCTATCAAGCATTTAGGCTTGGTTTTGTTTTTCTTCTAAAACTCTTGGTAGGCAAGGATATTCTGAACTGGGGAAACTGCTGTGAACAGGAAGAAAAAAATCATGCTGCTATAACATAAATTATACAGTGCAAAATCAACATACTGAGTTCTATGTGTCTTAGAACTCTTTCAAGACACTCCTGGGATCCTGCAATTGCTAGTGTAGACCTAATTGATGGGAGGGAATCATAATTTCAAAGCATTATTAGGATTGAGAGCTGTAGCCAAGCCTACTCTACTTCTAGGAGTTGACAGTGCAAGGTCTTCTGATTTACTTTTTCTAGAACGGGCATGCTCTTCTTCCACGCTTCACAGGGATTGTGTGCTACCAGTATTAGTGGCCTTGTAAGTACAGCTGTTAGTTAAATTAGTTTGTCTTGTCTTCTGTTTCAGTGGTATTGGCTACTTAATCCTGTTCCCCTTCAAGTAAATGGAAGTAGTTAACAGAAGGAGAAGACCAGCTACCTAAATTTTGCCTTGTAGGCCAAGTGTTTCTGCTTAAAGAAAGAAGAGGAACTTAGCATTGGACCTATTTTAACCTCATCTTACAGTGAGCAGAGCAGGGTGATCTTTTTGAGGGGTATGATACTTTTTGTCTGTTTGCTTAAACATGCCCTTTAATTTCAGTAATGTAATGACACTGCAATGGGCATAGAACTGTTAATTCATTTAAAACCTCATCAATTCCACATATTTCTGTAACCTAACAAGAATATACTCATACTTCCTGTTCAGTGTAGCAGCTGTGCCTTATGTTTCAAATTTCTCCTGTGACTGATCCTCACAACTTTACGATGTAGTTGTAAATAGTATATTACAATAGTATATTACAACTTAACTGTCTACAAATGCTCCTAATATATATAGAAGTGACTTGCTGAAAGGTGCTTCTGTGTATCTGTAAATGCTGCAGTAAGCTTAGGTGTTTTTTCCTGTAGCCCACCTATGTATTGAACAAAGTGTATTGCTCTGGGTGCTTTTTGCTTGAATAGCATTGAACAAGATTTATGCACTGATTGCACTCAGTAAAAGTAAGCTATACATTCTGTTTTGGATGTGTGTATTAATATGTGTAGAACATCTGTTGTATCTTTTTCAAAATAGCATGTTGCAGTCTTGGACCACATTTCAAATCTGAAGCATTTAAGCAATATCTGAAGTAACAGTTTATGTAGTGGGGTTTTCTTACATGGTGCAAGAATGGGTATTGTTTTAGTATTGGTATTACCCTTCTGCACCATCAGTCTCTACTATACAAACAGATCAGCAAAGAGGAAACAAAAACTGAACTGGGTGTCTAAAAAAGCAGTTTCAGTCGACATTGTTTTTCTTTGCATGTTTCTAAGATTCTTGGTTGAATCTGAATTTTGGAGGTGCCCAATTAGCACTGGAGTGAAGGAGAGGGATTTTACTACTAAGAAACATTTCTACTGTAGTTTGTAAGCTGAAATCTTGCTCTGTCATATAATAAATAAAGAGATGTTTCATTAAGCTCATCCACTTTTGTTACATGAGTCTAATGTAAGCATTTATTTTAATATGTATTTTTGAGTACATATTAAGCAGTAGCATATCTGACATGATACCTTTTTGAAACTCCTTTAATTCTGATTCTCAACTGGAAATGTTTGTATAGGGACTCTTTCTGGCTCTTCCAAGGAAAAATAAGAATTTAATATATTCTTCTATAGATAGTATATACCCAAAGTCCATTTAGCCTGTTTAGCTGTCTTTCAGCACAGGGAAGCTAAAACTGTGAAAGCATGAAGTATCAATATATGTGAATGACTGTGCTTATGATTCCAGGTGGCCAAAGGGAGGATGATGGAGGCCTCTACTAGTAACCACAGCTCTTTAGAGGGGTGGGTAAAACCAAAAAGTGTATTTCTGATGTTAACTAGAGAACAGTTGCTGGCAAAGTATTTTTATCAGCATTTGTAGGTTTCCTATGCTGTTGTTCACTTAGTATTCTAAAATAGGGAATGGAAAAAAAGCTTGAATTTGAATACATCATCAATGGAGGGGTTGCCCCTAACTGTGGCAATAAGATGGACTGTAAGAAGGGGAACCTGACTGAAATCTCTGTTGGAAAGTAAGCAGATTGAACCTCAGTGTACAACTTTCAAGTAGCTCAAGGCTATGTATGTCTGTAATCTACTGATCATAGAAATTGTAAAAACAGAGGCATTGTATGCAACTATGGAATTCTGAAAGACCATCTTAGAGGGGATCTGCATGTGAGTAACATCCTTATTTCAAGCAGTTATGCTACATCCTACATCCCATGATTCCTAGCTGTTGTGCAGCAGGAAAGCTTAGGTTTTTTCCATTCATCCTCTGGAGCTTGTGGAGGGAAACACAGATTGGACTTGTATTTAACTATAACTTCCTTCCCTTTGGGAACTCATGTCTGAACTACTACGGATTTCTGGCCATGTGGTATACTTTGGTTTCCTGCCCATATGTGAAATTTGAGTAAGCTTTGGTGTCACAGGGTGGAGAGGGTGACTGGGATACTTCTTTCTGTGGAAGTAGAAGGTCATTCCATGATTGTCTCCTTCCCCAGCTTTCTGCATGTGTACCACTAGGTATACTCTGTATGTCATGGTCAGCTGTTAGTATGTATGAGCTGACAGTATAGCATGTAAGATTTATTTAAGCTTTCCTATTTTCAAACTTAAAGGATTCTTTCAAAGCTTCAGGTAGTTTTGCTGTATCTGAATTAAGTTGTTATTCCTGAATGTCAAAAGAAAATGCTGGACTGCAGACTAGCTTAAAGAATAGCAGTTTTATGCCTAAATTTTCACCTGCCAAACAGACTGCCAAAATCAGCTTGTAGGCTTTCCATGCAGTGAATGGATTCTGAGAAGTACATAAAGTAATCATGGAAACTGGCGAAGAATGGGGGATTGAAGTACAGAAAGGAAGGCGCTTATCTTTAACTAGATATGCGTTTTACTTTGAATCTGGTCTTGGAACCAGATGTTCATGCCCAGTCGTCTTTTGTAGCTTTTTGAAAGGGAATAATTTCTAACAACCAAATCAGTCACCTTTTTAAATGCAGAACTGGAGTAAGGAACGCTGTGAGCATGCATGCCTCCAAAATCCTTTCACTTAAATTTGTCTGACTAGCAAATCTGGGTTGTGTTTTACAGTTCTGTTACTAGGAATTTAATTTCCATGTTTATAGATAATGTTTTCTACCTATTTTGTAATGTATGCAGTATTTTTCCTATCAGTTTTCTCATGCTGTTTAACTTCATTTTTTTTCCCACAGCATTGTACCCAACTTTATTATTGAGGTATTTATTTCCTTTGCTTTCTAATGTGGAAAAAGAAATGCTGCTAAACCTGCAGATTTTCAAGACAGAGCAAGAGGTGCTCAAAGAGGGGAAGCTAGTGCTCAAGTTCACAAGTCAAAGTTACAGCTTCAGTGACTGGTAGGGAAAAAGCTATAGTTTGAGAACACAGCTGGCAACAGGCTCAGGTCTACCCCCAGAAAAGTAAACTTTCCTGCCACAATCTCCAGATCTGTTTGGATAATGATAAAAAGATACTGGCAAAATGCAAAAGTTCTCTGACTGTTTGCCCAGAGTATAAATATGTCAGTCATTGAGTGCTTGTGTGGCTTAAATGTTGCAGAAAGATTGTCTCAGTTATTTTTAGGCTGGGGGAGCAGGAAGAGTACTTGTTTCCTGTCTTCCCCTCCCCCAGGAACCGTGGGTACTAAATGAGGAGAAGAAATATAGCAACCCCTGAGTTAGTTTAGCAGCTCCAATTGAACAAGTTGGTACATTTCCTGACCTGCTTTGTGGAGGGGTTAGTACAGCCACTTTGACAGTATTCTCCCTTTTGAACTGACAAAGGCATTGAGAGTTTCAACTGAAACAAGTCTGCAGTTTACTTGATAGTTGTATCTGAATAGTCTCCAAAACAATGACTACAAAAGCTTATAACTAGAATTAGTTCTCTAGTTGCTGTTATATGAACTTTGAAGCTATGTACAAGCATGACTAACTTGAGAAATCAGTGAAACTGAATACTCCAGTTCCTCTTAGCTGTTGTAACATTAATATATTTAGGTAATAACCATTAATGTCTTCACATCAGCTGTTGCTTCTCTTGTACATAGCTACAAATTCATCCTATTTGTAGGATGTGTTGATATATATCCATGCTATAAAACAAAGGAATGTGATAACTTGGTAACTACTTGTCCAGTTCTGCTTCATTTGGCAGTTCAGGGCTTTTTTGTTACTAAGATCCATAGAGGCATAAGGAAAGCCATAGCAGTGTCTTGAATTTTTTCCTAAAGGGGAGAGGCAAAAAATGCATATGGTCCTGGTTACTGCAAAAACTGTGTAAGACAACATAATTGCTTCTTTTCCAGTTGCATGACCATTGGCAGCAGTACACAGGTGTTAACTTTGGGAGGAAAAGTGTCTGGGCCTATTTTATGAATCTTACGATGTTTGCCATCGATGTGCACGTACGCTTCATAAAAGTGATGGCTCTTCCTGACAAAAACCACTCTGCAGCAATCCACCCAGAAGTTCAGAGCTGCCTGGCACTGTGCAGCGTGTGCAGAGCAGGCTTAGAATCACTCAGGCAAGAAGCAGAAAAACACTAGCTTTGGCATGCAGAAGTGTCCCCATGTGGGGAGCCAGGATAGAAACAGCAGGCTTGTCCTAGCATGCTCCTCCAGCAGCTACACTACTATGCAGAGCTGGGCTTTTTCTTCAGACTCCTGTGTGTTTTCCACTTCGTGATGGTGGTTATGCTGTCTTTGGGGATATTGGTTTGCAGTTAGGTCTAGGCTTTTGTTTCATTTGAAGTTAAGATGTTAGAAAACTGAACTGTTCTTGCTGCTTACTTTGATCCTTCCTGCTGAAGCAAAAATTTTGTGCTGGTGTTAGCTGCCTTAGGAAACAAACCGTGAATGAGAGGATACCAACTGAGGATGCAATTTTCGATATCTTGAATTTTGGAGAAAATGGAGTGTCTGCTTACAGAGACTTGCAACCTTTTGCATCACTAATTAGGCACAAGCAGTCAAATCTTAATCTGATATCTGAATTATACTTATTCAGTTAAAAAGACATAGAGTATGTTTACTTGACTAGTGAGAAAGTTAAGCAATTCCAGTTGGCTTCAAATATGTTTTTAATTTGTAGATGAAAAATCAAGAATTTTACTGCTAGTTAAACTTTTTTGTCAGTAGTTCTATGGACTTGCAGTTTGCTCTGCAGGGGATTTCCATTTTCTAACAGTTTAAATACAAAGTGAGTAATAAACTAAAAATTGTGTGAACACTTAGCTAGTTGAATATTGGTAGGAGTATCCCTATCAAAAGATGAAAAGGAGCCTTTGTTATTAAACGGTATATAAATATAAGCTGAAGTGGTGAATCACCTGAAGGATGGGTGTAAGTCAGCATCCACTGCTTTCAGACAGTAGGGTCTGCACACTGCAGGCAAGTCCTTAGTGGGTATTGAAGAGTCTGAACATAAGCAGGGCTGGTGCCTTCTCCTCTTGTTCTTGATGAAGTTGTAGGTAGTAGAATTGAGGCTGCAGAGTGAATCATGCTCCAGTTCTTGGTTTGATGCTTCAGAATAAACCCTTTTGCTGCCTTCTTGGGAACTCCCCAAAAAACTTGTCCAAGTTGTGAACCTTTAGTGGGAAAAGGGGGAGTGGGAGGAGAGGTTGTGGTTTTAAGAAGCTTGTGTTTCAAAATAAGCTTTTCACGATCCTGCTTCTGGTCAGATTGTACATACTTCACAGGTGTGAAACAGATGTGGCTTAGCTAGGTATATGTAGCCTGTTGGTATGTATCCTTTAGAGGCTAAGAATAACATCCTCTGGATACAGGAGACTGGAGTAAGTTCTTCTTATAATGGTCACCCTGAGCTGCTCTAATCTGTGTTTGAGCATGTATTGCTGGTAGTTACTGCTAACTGCACCAGTGTCTGAGAAGAAAGAAAAGAAACACATGGTAACAGCTTTCTGGTGGTGTGGAAGTATCGATAATAGGATGCAAGTGGTAGATTGATATACAATACACACAGGCTAAAGGGGGCACATTAAGATGAAATTAGGGATTTCCAGTTAGGAAGCTTTAGAAAGCTAGAGGAAAGGGGCTGGGGAAATTGGTGAGGTGAGATACTATCAAGAAGAACGTAGTGAGCTAATCCAAGAGTAAGCACCAATGGTGAAAGGAGCCATTTTTAGAAGTAGTGAAAGAACAGGAAGCCTTACATGGGAACCTGCTAAAAGTTAATGTCTGATACCTAATGATACCTGTCATCAGGGAGTCAGTGCAGAAGTCTGGAATCATGGGATGGCCAAAACCAGCTCTGAGACAGCTGGTGGCATTTTCAGCTTGGCCTCTGGCTTGGAGTAGGAGTCATGGAGCTGTTGTAAGTGATTGGAAAAAAATACTGTTGGTAATAACCCAGCTAAGTAAAAAGTGATTAGCAGCAGGGCCATGTTCATCAGGGTGACTGGAGTTCTACTCAGCCTAGAAACACCGCTTCTTAATGTGCTTGAACTAGGAAGTGTTATGTTGGGGCAGTTGTGGATGCCAGAGGCAATCATGGCTTGAGATGTTCTCTAGAGTTGCTCTTTACCAGTTCTATGGGCTGTTGTTCTGATAACCACAGTGTAGTGCTCCATCACCTCAGTAGTTGATCTTTTGTGGGGCTGTCCTGTGAACAAAGGACAGATGTGTTTAGTAAGGAGATCACTTCTTCCTACTCTTGTATTCAGTTTCTGAGTTTGGGCTAACTGTGGACCTAAGATGAGTCAAAAGAGAGGTATGATGTGAAACACAGTCCCTCCAGGACCATACTGCTGCAGAAATACCCTTCTCCTTTTTTCACTGTTTAACCATGTGAGTGGATTTCCAAAGCACATCACTGCCTCAATGTCAGGGGCACAGTTAACTAGAAACTATTGGCTTGAGGAAAAGGCAGAGATGGGGCAAAGTCTTGTTAAAGGCATATTGTTAAATATTACCATGAGGGTGCTCTCAGCTGTAGTTTCATTGTTTTGTCACAATTTAACAAAAGTATTCCTGCAGGAAATAAAATATGGATCTTTTACTGATAACATGACAAGAAGTAAATTGGGCAATAGTATGCAGCCTATAATTACAAGCCATAAAAAACAAGGGCTTCCAGTGGCCCAGGCAGCCTGTTCTGACTTTTCTCAACTTATCCCTGCTTGTTTTCCTAATGCTGCAAAACAACAGAGATGAGTAGAACTGGACTTTCTGCAAGTGTGTGTCTTCTGAGCATCAAACACTTCTAATTTTCATTTCATTGATTAAAACAATGCAATAAAATGAGCTTAATGACAGAGCAAGTCCTGCTTTTTCATAGACCTTTTTATCCTACCCTCTCCTTTCCATGGTAAGTGCAGAACCTCATGAGTTACTAGTAATGCTGGCAGAGGCTCATGTTTACAACTCAGTCTGTTTTTTGAATACAGGCTTCAGTCTTCTCTAACAAATTAAAACCAGAAGGGAACGGCAGGGAGCAGAATGGAATTTATTTCTCTTATGTGGTTTGTGATGTTAACAAAACTCTTTGGGTATTTTTATTGTTATTTTACCTAGAAAATGGCTTGTACCTTCTTTCTGTCCAGTCTCTCTGATGTGGATGCCTACAACGCTTAACCCAGCACACTGAAAGCCCTCACTGAGATGTGTTGCTTTACTTCCACTGCAGTGATGGACTGTGGTATAATCATATTATATTTTTTTAGTGTGGTGTTTTGGGTTTTTTTCAAGTAAAAGGATCAGAACTATTTAATCAATCCAGAAATGTTTTTTCTATTGTTCTTGCAAAGCTGATGGAGGTGAAATGCAATTGTTTTGCAGCATTTAACAAGTCTCTCTTTTCTCAAACTACCCTAGGTGAAAGTACACTAAAGGAAGACTTGCTGAAATCTGAAGAGGGAGACAGGCTCAGTCAGTCAAACTCCAGTGGTTCCAGAATCTGTAATGTAGACAGGATAAGGATTTTTTCTGTGCATTATAGCTGTGCTTTTCTTGCTGGTTTCTCAGGGGAAAAGACTCAACATGTTGAATCACAGAGACGTTACTTCCTGCTGTTATTTCTTCGCAGCTCTCCCCTCTGTGGCTGCAGGAGCTGTTTTTGCATAGTTCATGTTTGCTGGAGATGAAGACAGAAGCCATCCAGTTCTGTGCTGAATGTAATAGCTTCTGACTCAAATCATGTGGTAATTGTCAAAATATCATAGGGTGTGGTAGGGACTGCTGTGTCAAACATGGCTGAGAATTTATTCCTTCATAATTTGCCTAGATGAGTATAACATGCTAATCTAAATTAACATACAAAAATGGGGGAAAGATTTCTTGATGTTTTCTAGCCACTTGAAATCTGATTGTGTGCAAAAATGAATTTCAGTATGCTGGAGTATTCATGGGGTTTTTCCTACTTGTTCAATCTTAACTCCCGTTCTTTCTGATTTCCCACAGAAAGAAAAGATACTTACTATAGCTTCAAAAATATTAACAAAAACTAATAATAGAGCTTCAAATTACTATCAGTTTCACTAGGAATTAAAAACATGTAATCCTGGAAGTTATGGCAGTAAATTGGTATCAAGTATATTGACATACATACGTGCTTCATACAGCTGGCTTTCCTCATAGAAGTATTCCTAGCAGCTTGTTACAATTTTAGTGTCAAGTTTAAGATTTTTAGTGTCAAATATAAGATTGGCACATTTACTATGAAGACAGGCTTTAAGAGAATTCATATGAACCCCACTTTTTCAGCTATTGTTCTTGATAAACCAGGTCTTGCAGCTCCAAGAGGCAAACAGGAAAGGGATGGAAGGGTGGTGGTCAAATTTTCAGGCAGATCAACTCCAGTTGGAGTTGAGTTCTCTGAATGTGGAATAGTGTCAAACAGTGCAGCTCTCCTGTATCCCCTTTTTTCAAAAATTACTTCAGATCTGCTGTCTTTTTACTCTGTAGTGCTAGAGGAGAGTTCTGGATGAAGCCATTTCTCTCTTGTGTTTTAACCTCTGCTGTATGTTGTCCAGTCCTTGTTCAGCAAACAGTTCCTTTTGGTGAACTGTCCTCTGGTACTGTTTGGAGAAAAGGGGAGGAGTTGACCTCTAGATGAGTATCTGAAATATGGGACTTCAAAAGACTGCCTGAAGTCGTTAAACCTAGTGACTTTGAGCATCTAGAAAAGCCACTTTGCAGGATAATGCTTCCCAGCACATTGCATGATAATGTTTCCAGTGCTCTTGAGTTTTTGTCTCTGGGCTCTAACGATCCTCGGATGTGAACTGGCACCTAAAGCATCATAAGAAGTGCAACTTCTGGCAAAATTTTAAATAAGTGAGTCTTTCATCTTTAGATGTAGTCCTTGCTGGATTAAAATGGCTATATATTTTAATTAGTCTATGTGCCTAATTTGACATAAAAAAACGCTTGAAAAAATATTAATGAAAATTTTCCTTAATGGTGAATGACAGATATGTAAACTACAGTTAGACTCTGTGTGTGTGACTGACTGTTAAAGGAAAAGCATGTTTTCAGAGCGTGGTTTTTGGACTTCCAGACAGATTACACAAACTCAAGGAGGCCCAGCCCATATCCTGTGTAGAAAACCAGCTCACAGAAATGCTTATTGTTCTTCAGGGTTTTAAGTCACTGTATTTTGTCCCTCCCTTATATTTCAAAATACTGTATGGAAAATACTAATGCAAAGGAACCACAGCAGCTTAACAAGTGCTTGGTCCTGCCAGGTACTGAGCACTGCACTCTTACCAGAAGGCTAGGGGACTGGGATTAAAACAGTGAGCTCCCTGGCTAGAGAACAAAGAGTTTGTGTTGGTAAAAGTAGCTAAGAGCATTTATCAGGTGAGTAAATCAATTAATAATTAACATGCCTTCAACCTGAAGGTTGTTTGTGTGGCCATGCCAGTATTTAGTATCTCACAGTGGGACTTACAGGATATGAAGTTTCCTTCAAGCAGGGTGAGTTCTTCCTGACACTGATTCACCTCTGCTCGGTCTTTACTGCAGAAAGAGAGAATGTAGGATGTCCAGATCTGATATCCCACCAGAAAGTGGTTAGTGTTTCTGAATCTCTACCCATGCTTATTGTTGAGTTGTGTTATTCCACCTGCAAGCAAATGGACCTATCTGTAAAGGGAGCTACCGAGTCAAAAATGGTAAAACCTGTTCACTCTTCCCTTTTTTTTAACCTACTTCATCATCTTGGAAGTTTTGTTTTTTTAAAGCTGGGGTGCTTTCATTTGACTTTTAAACAGGAAAAATGTTTCAATGTTAATTTTGAACCCCTTGTATTATGTTTTTCTTTCTTCAAAAAAGCAACATCTTGCATTTTTTGCTAGAGTTCAATACCCATTTAAGACTAAAATGTTTGTTATGATAATACAGATGTAGCTAAGCAGAAGGCTGCCATAAGAGTGTTTGAGGTTGTGTCCTGGCTTTCTACAGTCCTCTGAAAGGAATCACTTCCCTTTAGTCTCTGCTAGCGTCCTGACTGTGCAGCATTCCCAAAACATGTGGCCCATAAAATGGGATTATAGGGAAGGCATTCAAGTAAACAGAAGTTCCCTCGGGATGAGATTTTGCATTTTAATGCAGAGCTCCTGTGTGCTGTAGCCTGGCACTGGAATGAATTCTTCTCTTGGTGACCCCAAGGGTGGGAGAGCACCCAGGCCACCCTCGTGTTTTGGGGCTAGCCTTCTCCTGGCTGGCACAGTGAAGTCCCCCTTGGCAGTGTTTTTGGAAAGACGCACCCAATGGCAGGTTTCTTGCTGTGTCTCTTCAGTGTCTCTGTGCAACAATGAATGACCAGTCTCATGATGCAGCTATAGCTGCCAGAAGTCTGCAGTGAAGTACAGCTGTACTTGTACAGTATTGCTGAAGCAGCCCAAAGCTTTTGTGAGTTGTGTTCAGGGGTAAGTAGCTGTTTAAAGATAAAAACCTTTGTGCTATAAGCACACAGTTACATTGCTGTATAATAGTGTATTCTGTGGCTGCACTGTCCTGTTCAGCCTGTTCCCTTGAAAGTATACAACGGGGGCAGGCTCAGCCTGCAGTTTGAGTACTTTTGAGTTCTTTGTTGAGACTAAATTGTATTGGTCTCAGCAGGGAACGTTTCCACACCTGTTCCCTGCATCCATCCTGGCCTAAATAACTTTGGCTGTCATTGCTGCTCCACAGAATGATGCTGTGTGGCATATCAGGGCACAAAGCCTTCAGACTTGTGTTCGTTTCGCTGTAGCTATGTTTCATATTTTGAAAGAACTTGCCACAAATGGATGTTGTCCTTCTACCTCTCCAGTGGCTGCTAGTCACCAGGAGGATGATTCAGTAGTAGTGTTCCCCTTATCATAGACTCATAGAATGGTCTGGGTTGAAAGGGATCTTAAAGATCATCTAATTCTACCCCCCTGCCGTGGACTGGGACACACCCTACTACATTACTCAGGGCTGCATCCAGCCTGCCCTTGCACACGTCCAGAGATGAGACATCTGCAGCTTCTCTGGACAGCCTTTTCTAGTGTTTCACCACTCTCACAGTAAAGTATTTCTTCCTGATATCTAATCTAAATTGCCCTCTTTCAGATGGAAGCCATCCCCATGTCCTATCACTACATGCCTTTGCAGGAAGTACCCTCTCTGGTTTTTCTATAGGGTCCCTTTGTATACTGGAAGGCTCCTTATTGCCAGTAGCAAGGCTTCAGAGGCTGGTGGCCAGGTCTTGGCTTCCTGGAGGTGCTGCTCTGTACCACAGCATGGTTGCTTTTCTGCAGGGGGACAGCTGCAATTGTAAATACTATCCTTAAAACAGCAGGAATTCATAAATTCCCTTAGGTGACTGTATTCCACACATGGCCTGTGTTTATCATGTCCTTGATGTGCTACTGGGCATTAGTGAAGAATATAAGAGAACCCTCCTGATTGGAAAACTGCATTTGGTTGGCACAGCCTTATTTGTACTGATTTTACCTTTCTTTAGAGGTGACTCTGAAAGAAACTGTTAAACTTCTTGTAATTGTGAAGCTTTGAACCAATAGCAGCAATGAGAGTTTTCAGTTATCTGAAGAAACTTACATCAGAAGTTCTTGGGTTTTATTTCTGCACCTGGTAAAAAAAGTAGAACAGCCCTGGGAACAGGCAAGACAACCCAGTTCCTGCTGCTGTCAAAAGCAGCAAATCCATTCATTTGTGTACCTTCTGTTGTAACCAAAGCAAAGTTACTTGTTATGGGTTCTAAATCAGGAGTTGCTATTCTTTCTCTTGTTTGGTTTCTTTTGAAAGCCTTTGCAATGGGGAGCATGCTTACAAAATTAAGGGAGGTAAATTTGGGGGCTGTATCACACACCACAAGTGAGTGCACTTAGTCATGTTATTGTCACAGCTGTACACAGCTTTTGTTTCTAGAGGGTTAGATTCTCTTCCCTCATCTAGGGGGGATATAAATGAGAGAAAGGCTGACTTAATTTGATGGCAGACTGTTGATAAGAGTAGTGGTTATTTAAAGACTGCTTAATCCTATTTAAGGTTGGGATTTTTTTAGAAAGTCTGATTTATGGGTGTATTTTGTACAGGAGCCCATTTAAGAGCTGGGTCTCAATAAATCAGTCATTTGCTACATCTCCATTGGTATTTTCATCATATTTCAACTGTATGAGAGTTAAACAGGATTATTAAATAAAATTTTCTGAAGGTCAAGGAGATTGATGTTTTAAATACCTGCAGGTTTTAGGAAAACTGATGCTGAATTATGAGAAGTACCAACTTATTTAATAACTGTATTTTTCTAATAAATACAGATGATACAGCCATAACTGCAGGGAACCAAAAATGTGACTAACAGTGGCACCTGCTTGTATTTCATTTAATTTCTGTGTGGGATTGTTTGTTATAGAAAATGGGATTTTATGAACAAGCTTTTGAGGGGAATGATACATTGCTAAGGCTGCAGTATTTTGTATTATACTGTACAGATTCTGTGTCATAACTCAAAGGATTTGTGAGCTTCCTTCCCTTCGCAGTCCAGCTGCTTACCAATGCTGTCAGAAGGTGAAGCTGCAGTGACCTGGGTCAGCAGGAGAACCTCACTGTCTTGCAGTGTTCTGTTGATGCTGGTGTGGCTCTATGAATGTCTTGTTACAGAGTCAAGTAGGTGCCAGTGCAAGGCCAGCAGGAGGGAGAATCTCCTGTTTTGGCAGCAGCTGGCAGTCAGATTGGCTTTGGGTTCCATGAAGTGCTATCTGTAAGTTATGCCCACATCTGTAATTTCTGGAAAGCTGTGGTTGTTGAAGCCTTTGCTTCCCTGCTGCCAGGTGCCACCTGTCCCTCCTGAGCACTGCTACTGTTTGTCAGCTGCTTGACAAAAAGGAAGGTAGGAGACACAAACTTGTCTGGCTGTGAGCCTGTGGGATCTGGTTAGAAATTCCTAGGACTGATGGAGAGAAAGAGCTGCTTAAGACATCAGGTTCAGATGGGCCTGTATGTTCATATTAGAAGATGAAATAGATGACTCTTGGGTGACTATAAAGAAGCATTAGCTCAGATCTGGGCTGCTGCAATTTTCTGGAGAAGAAAGGAATCCACATAGCAGAAAGATAGATGTAAGAATGGCTTACCAAGACAGTTGGTAATGCACTAGTATGTATAACTTGGGAGGAAAAAAACAAAGGGGGAGATACAGAAATCCCAGCCAGTTTATCTGGATCAGTAGACTAGTGTCAGAATACTGAAATTTGTGAGCTGGGTAAGACAGTAGAAGGTCACCATCACCTAAGAAAAAAGGTCTCAAGCAGTGTCTCCAAGGGACCTGGTTTTTTACCATCTACTGTTACAAGTGACACTGGAGATTACTAAAACTGGAAGAAATTAGATGAACCAAGCCCTTGTTTTCTGGTTAGCGCCATTGTTAGCATTCTTGGCAGAACTTCACAGGCGCTTTCTGTGGTTTTTCTGCTTGGTTGCACTTCCTGTCTCATTTATTGGCATAATGATGTCACTCTCACACACCACTGGGGAGGAGGAGCACAGTGGTGTGCTCTGCTCCAACTCCTGCAAGAAAGACTTTCTCTTGCCCCTACAAGAAAACCTTGCTCCTGCCCTGAGGGCTAAAATCCAAATGGAAGGTCCCTTTTTTGAGCCTCCCCTGGATGGAAGTGGGAAGCAGAGCAGGAGGAAGAGGCAGCAGAAGTGCCATGTGCCATCTTCGGTAGGAAGCTTACAGGAATGTCTGTGTTCACCTAATGTGGGTGAGCACCTGGAGCCTGTGTAGCTCTGTGTGTGCCTCCAGAGCCTGTGTGGAGCTGTAGGAGAGAAGGTAAGGGTAGGGAATATGCTTTCCCTAAGCAAACAACACGGTGACAAAGCAAGAATGGGAGCTTCAAACAGCCCTGCTCCTCTGGCCAGGCAGCCCTGCTCATGGGAGGAAAGCACTGACAAAGCCCCGTTTGCCCAGAGCTCTTTCATAGACCAGAAGAGCAGCAGTGTTTGTTTCTCTGGTTCTCCTGCCTGTCCCAAGAAGGCAGTATGGATGGAGCAGTTTGTCCTTGGGGATGTTGCTGCAGGAGAGGGAGGGATGTGGCTTCAAGCAGGTGAGCAGGTGGCCCTGCAACCCTGGGGAGCAGCCTGGGCCTGCTGCTCGGTGAGATCTGTACCTGTGAACAGGCCAGGTTCTGCTGTGCAAGCTGCAATTATGCAGGGTGCTTTAAAGTGGTAGAAATCAGTGTGCTAAAATGAACTTGGGAAAACGTCTTAAATCTGGCTCAAAGGGGCTCTTCCAGCATGAGTCATCTGCAGCTGTGGAGAAGCCCTGGGCAGAGCCTTCCTCCCCCCTGCTGACAGAGTGCTCAGAGCCAGGGCGGGGAGAAGAAATGCCCCGGTTCGTTTCCTAAAGAGGTGTGCATGGGAGAATTCCCCACAGGGGCACTGGTGGGGTTTGTGGCTCCGTGTTCTTCAATCCCTCAGCTCCACATAAGAACGTTGTGCAGCTTGAAACACCCTGAGCCCATCCCCAGGAAGCAGACAATAGTGTTGATATGCCTGTTGCTGCAGAGGAAGTGGCTTCTGTTACAACCAACAAGCAATCTGCCAAAGTCCATAGTTTGGGTGGTTGCCAGAATAAATTTGACATAAAATTATTTTGCCTCTCTGGCTTTTGTCTTGCTGTCTGGAGATGTTTCCCTTGCTTCCTAACATTTAAATGTCACTATGGCAGGATTTCCACCCCCATACACCCTCCCCCTCCCCCCCACTCAAGAAAGTCGTACAGACTTTGAAATTGTTAATAGAGAATCCCATCTTTATTTAATAGATGATGAAAATATTCTTAAATCCTTTCAGGAGGGTAACAAAACTGAAGCTAAACCATATGTAGCTATGGCGTTGCTCAGGGTATTGTCATGCCATTGGAAATATGACTTACTATTGCAGCAGAAAATCTGTGGATGTTGGACCTGAGATGTTGGAAGCTCAGGCGCCCTCTTGTGCTGTTTCTCCAGGAGCAGCGTAAGGTGAGCAGCTTCCTGGGAGCAGAGGCTGAGCCAAGCTTCAGCCTTGGTTTTCGTTTACTTTGGGGCATAACTGGTGTGTGCTTTGGCACCTAATTGTGATCCAGTGTGGTTCTGATATGTAGGAGTTACTTGTTGATGGGTCCAGAGACATCACCCTAGCTATACAATGTGCCCATTCAAAATAAAGCTTTGAAAAGAAAAAAGATTTACATCTTCCAAAAGACAAAAATAAAATCTTTAGATTCACACAAAAGTTGCAATGTCTGCTAAGTACTAAATTTCACTGATGGGCTAGATTTTATGTTGAATTTCAACCTTCACTGACTGTTAATAATAGGATGCGAGTTTAGAAATTGTTCATTTAGATTGTGCTGTATGTTTGTAATCATTTACCTCTTTGGGTTGTAATAGTATCAGGAAAATGTGCTGCATCTCCTTGGAAGTCAGTTGTGGGTTTAGTCAAATAGTTTTTCAGATTGGTCACTGCAACTGTCTGAAAATACCTAAATTCTCCAGATACCAGACCATAAGCAGACTCCAGAGTAAATGAGGTACATCAATTTGCAAGGTTAACTAAACAGCTATGTCAGATCTGAAAGCATGGGTCTTTGGTGACAATGCCTAAAGAAGTAAGTTTCACCATTTTTTGGTATGTAGAACTCAAAGTCATTCAAAGGACACAAATACAATTTTTCTGGCCTGATGCAAAGTCTCAAACTTGCTGGTACCTCCAGGATGCAGACACAACTAAACATGTGGCTTGCCAGCACTTTTCTGGCTTTTCAGAGATTAAAGATGTTGCTTATTTCAGGCTTATTGACCCAGAGCAGTTTTAGAGTGGGGTACCTGCCATTCTGTGACAACATTTATAGCAAAATTGTCATTTCTATCAAGTTTCTCTCTGAATGAAAGCTCATGACCATTTCACAGAGCTACAGCTAGAATATAAAAGGAGAATTACTGTGCTGGGCCTGGCTGAGATCAATCTATCTGATACCCTGTCTGCAGCAGACATTGTAGGCAGGTGCTGTAATAAAAGCCTAAGAGAGCAGGTATAAATGCTTCTTCCTGGACTGCTGTCCCAGCTTCCAACAGTTTTCGTGTCCTGAGCTGAATGTGAAGTTTGTGTATTTAGCAAGCCTTGATAGATTTAATTTCCAAGATTTTTCCAGTCCTTCACTGAGCTAATACTAAACTTTTGCATTCACAGCAACCTTGTTGTGCTGATGAACTCGGTCCATTATAAGCACTGACCATCTTGTCTCCTGTCTCCTGTTTTTAACATTTGCCTCAGAAGGACCATCTCATGACCATACCTGATGCTGTGTGAAAAACAATCCAGACTGACGTTTGGGAATCTGTGGAGTACTACCGGGTGGGGGGTGGGGGGGGAATACCCTTCCTGTGCCCACTGAAGTCTTTGTGCTTACATTTTCTCTCCATGAAGAGGATGCAGAAAGTCTTCAGACAGAGATTAAGAAAGAAAAGTTTTTCTAAGTACAGGTTTTTTGGGTATTTTGTGAAGTACTGTGTGAAGCTCTTCAAAAGGCACAGGGCTTGTGTGAGGTGCATAGCTAAATAGCTTATGTAAATGAACTCAGAGACAAATCTCCCAAGCAAAATTGGCCATTCCTGAGAACAGAATGTTGTCATTAATAATTTGAGCAAAGTGTGTAGTCATTGTCTTTCATTAACCCTGCCTACCTTAAAATATCAACAAAATGCTCCTTGTGGCTGCACAGATTTAATCCTAAATTACCCAATGAAATGAAGCAAAATATGAGAAAGGGGGGAAAAATGCTCAAACAAATCCAGAAGCTTTGGAGTAAGTAATCTTTGTAGTTTTTTTAAGCATCTGAATTACTGCTCAATGAATAATGGAGTAACAAAATGCAGAAGACTGTGAGCTATACTGTAGTGTTTTGATAAAACAAAGAAATGGACCTATTAGCACAGGCCTGGTAAGTCTGTGGATTCAAATGTGAAGTAGAAGAGCAACACTTTGTAAAAGACTGTATCCAAATTGCTGCTTCACATCTTGTTCTGCTGTTTCACTGCAGGTGTGTATATGTTTTTCCCTAAAATATACAATGTATTTGTATATATATGAGACAAGATGGTCAGTGCTCAATGAACCAAGTTCATCAGTGCAACAAGGATGCTGTGAATGCAAAAGTTTAGTATTATGCAATTTATGACATAACTGAAAAGTGGCAAGGAAGAAGGCAGGGGGCAGGCAAGAGTGTGTGTATCAGAGCTGCTGGTTTGCAGCAATCCTTATTCAGTATTGCAGCAGTTAACTCCTGCCTTTTAAAAAATGAATTGTTTAATTCCACCTTCCTAGTTGTGTCCAGGAGCCAGCTATGAGCTCCATTGCCACATTCTGTCCTTGCGTGCAAGATTATATTTCCAGATAAGCATGAATAGAGTTCAAATGAATCTATCAATAATCAGTGGAAAGGATGTCATAATGCAAAGTCTGATACTGTACAAAAATATACAAGTCCTTGAAAACGTGTTTGGAAAGGAACTGGTTTATTCTTAACATAGCTGCAGGTCTGGCAGCAAGAGCTCACAAAGAGGTGTGGGAATTAGCTGAAGAGACGCCCTGCTGGCAAGGAGAGCTGGGAGGCTGTATGCTACCGATAGGAGGCTGGCTCCTCATCCTAACTCCCTTTGGGTAAAGGAAGGTAAATGATTTTTCTTTGCTGATGAAACACATTGTGAGGCAAAGCCACAATCGAGAAGAAAAAAATAAGTGTTGAATGGAAATAAAATCTCTAAACTCAAGTGAAATAAGGTAGGTAAGATTCCAATTTCTTTTAGATTGTCATAATCTCTTAGATTCATCACAATGAATTCAGCTAAAAGAAGATGTATGAGGAAGGTGGGGAAAGGAAGAGATGGCTGAAGATGAAACACACATTTTTAATTGCTCCATTGCTAATTCTCCGATTTGGATCTGCTTATAATTAAGCTAAACTATTTCCAGTGGAATTTGTCTTTGAAGTATTTGCAGCAATGCAGAGTATGTGTGGTACTGTGCTGAGTCTTAGGAAAGGGCAAACAGAAATACCCTCTTGTCTTTTGAATGCCACAGTCTCTCTGAGGGCTTCCATGATGATTAAGCAGGCACTTTTCCCAAAATCTACTTTCTTACAGCGTCGTTTAGGGAGCTTAAAAAGCACTTTGTAATGATGCCCTCTGGTGACTCCAAGAATTTTTACACTATAATGAAATAAAAAACAGGATGGAATTTGACCTGCCAAATACTCATTAAAGGTTAATGAGCAGGTCAGAGCTCCTAGAGCTCAATCAGACAATATAAGCCATACATATACAGAGGTCCAGGACTACCTCCAAGTGTAGGAGCAGAGCTGTAATGTGTTAGACAGTCTCTTACCCTACCATGCAAGTAATCTCTTGTACATTAATGATAAAAAGAAACCTGCCTTTTGGCACTGCAAACTGATAATTTATTTTCTACTGCTTAGAGAAAAGATGAAGCATAAAAGCCTCTTGAGCTTTTCTTAACCAGAGAATGTGGAGGATGTTAATTGATTATATGAAATCTTAGAAATTAACCAGCTGTGCAAATGAATGTCTCTTGTATATTCTACACCTAGTATGGCTGCCACACAGTCTCTGGAAAGCTGATTTCTTCCATGCACTGTTTCCTCTCCTGGATATTGTTTTTTATATGCACAATCTGTCTGTAGCATCTAACATCTCTACATTTACTGCCCATTATTTTCCCACCATCCAGGCACACGTGACTAGTATTGTACTGACTCTGGAGCTCGTGTGGTTCTTCCTCTGTTCTGGTTGAAAATGACCCTTTATTTCTAGGGTTATTTTACAGCCAAATCTCTGGTGGTGTAGTGTCTGCAGACTAGTGCAGATGGAAGGAAACACGTAATTGTGGCTGGGAATGGATGGAGTAGGTGTGGGCATCCCCTTCAGTATTGCTTCTGTTGTAAATCATGACTCTGAAGCTGTGTCCTGGTCCATACAGATGCAACACTGGCAAGGTAATGAGGTTATCGAACTCTAGGGCAGTTACCCCAACAGAAAGCCATCACAAGCAGATACAAGCAGATAATTAGCAAAAAAAATTTAAAACAACAAAAAAACCCAACACAATCACAAAAAAACCCAAGTACCTCACCCAAAACTATGTTAATAACTTTGTATGAAGTATGAAGCAGTTACTAAGTACTTCATCTTTATTAACTGAATTGTCAAATTAGGCTTACGCTCCCAATAACTGTATCAGGTGAAGTAACTCCTCTGCTTTTAAGCATTCTTCTCCTATTCTGTGCTTGGGAGAGGATGCATGTCTTCTCATTCATGTCCTTTGCAAAATAGCCCCTTAGGCACAGTGTAGATCAACTGGTTTTTATGCATATTTTCTCTCAGAAAAACTAAAGGAGTAAACAAAGTATTTCTTCTGACAAGATACCTACTTTGATCATAAATGTTAAGATCAGGAGGTGCAAATATGATTTTATTCTTCCCAAACAGTATAATCTGTAGAATCTCCTTCACTAACTTTTCATTAAGTCAGTGATTTTCCTTTCTACTGCAGTTTGTATTTTAGGAAAATACTTTTATTTTACAGGCCATTTAGTATCTGTAGAGGAGTTTTTGATATCATTTTTATGTCTGATAATGCATCAGGGAAGGGCTGTTTTTCTGTGCTAGCATTTGCATTGTTTCAGTGTATGTGTCTTGCAGTCACAGTGCTTTTTTTTCTGGCCTTAACAGTTACCCAGCTTCTTTGAGGAGGAGAATAAACCCTTTGATAAATTCATACATCTTTACATACTCAGTGCAGTACCTGTGAATGTAGCACACAAAAATTAGTACTTTTCTCAGTGGCCATACCCAGCTTTCATTTCTAGCTAAGCTGATGTTTCAAAGAGCCTCTGCTTCCTTCATGATCAAAATTGGGGTTGTTTACTCTGCTGGCCTGCTGATTCTTTCACCCAGGTTCATGTAGCTCAACTAGTTATCTTCAAGCTCCTCTTTCTATTGCAAATTTATGTCCCACCTGGTGTACTTGAGCAGTGATTTTGCTGTGTCCAACTGTCTTCCTCTGTAAAAGAATTTCATTGCTCTTCAGTGAAGCTGTCAGGCTCACTGCCCTGTCTTCATCAGCTGGGGACTGAGCAAAGGTACGTGTGACATCTTGTGCTTTCCACAACCTGACAGCCTTTGAGATCATGAAAATGGCAGGAGAAGGAGACAGGGGTTTGGTATGGTTGTATGACTGACTGGTTGTAGAATATTGTCCATTTGTACACATCTTTTCAGCTGTACAGTAGGTCTGTTATGCAGTCTGCTATCACAAAACAAGGACTGTGTAGACAAGAGCTGATTTGAGTACAATGCCCATTAAGTGGTCTGCTTTAATTTTTCCAGTTCTCTCCATCCATGAGTTATTCTGTTTTAGCAGCTGGAGTAAGGCCTAGAAAGGAACATGTATTCTACAATGATTTGGGGGACACCTCTGAAGCTTATAAACTTTTGGGTGTAAATGTGCTTGTATATTTCTTCTTACCCTATGCAGAGGGAACTCTAAGGCAGCATTTTCAAGATTAGGCCTTTGGGTGAACTGGTACAGGGATTGCTGGTATATAGATAGCTCCTTATGGGAGGCTGCTGAAGGGAGATTTTTGCCTCAGTTGTGATGCAGATAATTTGCCCTCTTATGGGTCAGTCCTCCCTCTCTGTTGTTCCTTGCCTGCTCTCCCTGTGCCTTGTACTTGTATACTTGCTCATAGCAGCGTTGGCTCAGTTTTCCCACAAGCACACAAGCTTTCTCTGCACTAGGATTGTTTCTTACACAGGTGAGAGAGCTGCTCCTACAGATCATCGTCCCCAGGACGACACATGAAACTTGTCAGTTAGCTGAAGTTGCTGTGCAGATCAGGTCACCATATTCCACTTCTCTCTGCTTTGTTAGGTTTAGGAGTTTTGAACAGACAGGTATTGGCTATAAGAAAAGGATTGTAGAAATACAGAGAACCATGCAGAGCTATAGAGAAGTTTCACACCTGAGGTATGTGGAGAGTTATCCTTCGATGTCATCAATGAGAGGGAGTCTCCAGTCAGACAACTCCTCCGCAGACATGTTGAGGCAAGTGACAGCTCTGTGGTGGAGAAGAATGTCCCCAGTGCAGCTTTCCCAGAAGCACCCTCACCTGGAGGTTTCTTGCTCAGGAATTAATTTGCTTGTGAAAACTCATCAGTCCACAGAGCCTGGGGTGATGGAGTTGTGGGCAGATTGCACTCATGGGATGAGGATGCACAGCTGTAAGCAAGCCCTAATTAAGGCCTCTGACAAACTTTACAGTGTAACTGCACCAGTAATTGTCAGGATCTATGAAGTAAATAAAGGTTAGTTGTTGTCTCAGTCCTGAGAGTTGCAAAAGTTTATAATCATCTTATCAGGAATGAAATACATGGAGGCCTATTAAAGGAGGCAGCAGTTGCTATTCACTGGTGATTTGTTAACAAATAAAAGCTTTCAGAAACAGCACAAGATGAATCTGGCAGCAGTCAACTGACCTGTAATTTTAAGATTGGGGAAATGATTAGAAAAAGCAAGCAGAGCGTAACAGAACTCACAGCCTGGTAATTCCCATGAGCTTATCTGGAGCTTGAGCTGCTGTCACGAGTGACACCCCGAGTATCTGAGTCTCCTGAACTATACAGGTTTGTACTGCAAGTCACCCTTCTGGGAAGAAGAAAAGACACGAATGTTTCTGACAGATTAGTTTTGTGAGCAGCTTTTTCCCTTCCAAGACACCAGCCTTATAAATAGCACTGATACCAAGGTCTACTTACTCTATAGACATTATATCCTAGCCTTTTTTTAATTAAACAGTAATTTGCTTGAAGAAGATCATTGCAGGGAGTGGCCCAGTTATGAAGATACTGGGGCCAAATCTTCTGTAACTCCTGTAAACAAGTTTTGCTTGATTCTGGCAGCACAAACCAGTTTTAAACCTGGTTTGTGGAAGTCCACTGCATATGGCAATGGACAGAAATGAAAGGTGCCATCCCAAAAGGTACCTGCTATCAAGAAGCCCAAATGGCAAGCATTATGTAGGAGAAGCAATCTGGAGTCAATACCTGAAAACTGACTTTTCATGTGGGACAGGAAATCGAATGTCTGGAGTATCTGGTTTATTTGCTGTCAGCTTTTCAGTCTCCTAAGCAAGATAAATACAGTGTCACATGGAGTTTGTGAGTCCCTGTTGCTGGCATTGTGAACAATCTGCAAAGGAGAGAGTGGTGAAGCAGAAAAATTAAAGCATCTCACAGTGCAGCCAGATGTGCAAGTTTATGTCTTCATTTGCTAGACCCTCACCAATGAAGGGGAAAGAGGTCTCTTGGATCAGTTAAGTCCAAGGAATCCAGATGGTATATTAACTTCTTTCCTCCAGAACAGGGTTAACTGCAGAAATGGAAGTGCCCTGGCCTTGTTCACCTGCTAGATTACTCCAGTCTGCCAAACATTTGAACTTTTCAGCCTGGATTCATTCAGAGTCTTAGGTTGGTATAAAAACATGGGTCTGTAGCCTTCTACCCTTAGGATGCTGCTTGACTTCCCAGGATTATTTGTCTTACAGTAGGACTTTCAACATGTGCTTCAGAGTAAAGCACAAACCCAAAGGGTTGTGTGACTGCAAAGGCACATTCTTCTTTCCTGGCTCTGACATGTATACCTTGGGGATTATTTGATTGATGCCTATGGTAAGATATCAGCATGCATTGATTAAGTGTATTCAAAAAAGGGTGTTTGATTGCTATTGCATAAGAAAAAAAATCAGCTTGTCCTTTTGAAAAACCCTGGCATGGTTGGATTCAAGAATTATTTATTAGGGAGACTTTAAAGTAGGATGAAAGTAAGAAATCCTATGAGAAAAATTTCTGTTTGTTTGTTACATATTCTCCACCCCTCCCTCACCCTGAACTGTTCAATGTGGTTAGAAGGAAAATAATTTCCAAACCCTTTTAATCTAAAATGTCATCAGATGGAGCAAAAGGAAAGCTGAACTTGACCCAGAAGCATTCCCACACTGAAATGTTAGGTGCTCCAGCCCCAGAGTTTGGGATACAGGGAAACTGTGAGTAGCAAGATGTGTATGCTGTTTGTGGAGGGGGGATCACAGAGTGTCTCACTCCTTGGGTGCTTCAGAGGACAATTTGGCAGAGCAGAAGTCATCCTTCAGTTCGATGATGTGGTGACTGTAGTGGCAATACCAGCGTACAGACCTCTGTCTTGTTCTCTGTCCCTCCTTGCTGGTTTCCATGCCATGGGGCACAATACTTGTGGCTGGATTAAAGCAGTTCCCAACAAACAGCACTGAAGACCAGAACACTCATGAGGCAGGGTGGTGGTGTCCTTTAAAGCCCATCACTGACTGGATTTACAGCAAGACTCCACGAGCAGTTGCATGCAGATGATGACCTCTCCCATCACTGGGGTGGCAAGGGTGCACTTGTGCACTCTGCTGAATAAGGTCCTTGCTTTAAGCCTGCAAGTATGTTCTGGAAGGCTCTGCTCCAGCTACAACTCCATCAAATCATGATCCTGGGAAATGAAACATCATGAACTGTAGTGTCCCTGTGCATCTGAGCACCTGAGGAGGCATAGGGAAGGTTCTGATGTAGGTAATAATTTGCTACCTGAGCTCCACCAAAACTGCACAGTACTGTCACCTCTTTTCCTGAACAGCACTGTTGCAACACTGCATTCAGTAACAGGACTTAGGAGAGTTTAAATTCAGCAAAGATGGAAATACAATCTACTAAACAGCTATAACTTTTTCTAGTCATACTGGTCAGGAGAGGAGATAGAATTTCAGGTACTGCAAGATTAGGTGAGATAGAACTACCTCAATTTTTATAACACAAGTCTGGATTTCTAATTGCTTGCTAAAAAAAAAAAAAAAAAATAAAAAAAATTAGGCTCTTTCTCTTACTCTAGTCAACTATGGGTACAAGCAATTACCTAAAAGCTTATTTTTCTATGACATTTATCATTACAAAGAAAATGAGAGAAACTGCATGCCAACATTTATTATAATTGCATTAGCATCAAAGTAGATCTAGTTTATGTGGAGGTTCTGTTTCCAAGATGAGGATGAAATGAATCTCATCTGACAGACAATTGAGTTATAAAGGCATCACATGAAAACTGTTCTCCAGCATAATGTAAACATGACATATTGATTAATAAGGTCAGACATACAATAGGGAGCTAAATTATGGCAGGACTCATCAACCAGCAGCACATGCTAGACCTTCTCAAATGGTGCAAGTTAGCATGCAGTAAAGCAAAAGTTTTAAATTAACCCTAGTATTTTACCCTCTGGGCACTAGAACTAGGAGTTAGAGGACATAAGTTTATAAACCGTAGAAGTAAGATGACTCCATGTGACAAGTTGTAAAGACTTGAATTTCTCCCAAAGAATGACAGATTTATACAGTGATAAATATCACTGTAATTATTAAATCTTGCATGAAAACCCCAAGGAAACAAACTGTAGCATAAATGTAACATCTGAGACTCTAAAATTTATTTTCTGGGAACTGACTGAAACCGCACAAGCAGAAGATTCATGTAGCAAAATGGTAAAAGGGCATCGCAGCTAAATGCCTTGTGGAAAGTGCTAAGCAAACTGGAATAGTTCCAAAATATGTAGGTGGGATTGCTGTTCACAATGCTGGGATTTACTCCATTATTGTCCTGGTGACTCAGCTGAAATTACCCACAATCTACTAGACACACTTTATTGTCAATACATTTTTCCCTGGCCTTTCCTCTCTGTGGCTACATGGCCTTAATTCACCTAAATTTCTAACACGAGTGGTCCTGATAACACCACTGCACTTTCCATATCCAAATATTATGTAGACTCATCTGTATTTTCAGGACACTGTGTCATTGCCTTGTATCAACATTTTCTCTGCTAGTCTACTGCCAAGAGAAAGATACTGCCTTCCCTGCTTTTGGACTGAGCACCTTCTCTTCTGTGACATTGCCACTTGCTAAATGACCTTGAAACTGATTCCCAAACACAGAAAAGCACTTATTTGAAGCCATGATGCTTAATTAAACAGTCAATCCATGAATCCTGTTTGCTCTTACTGTGGCAGAGCAAATAGGCCTTTTGTCATTCAAAGATGGATTGGGCTACATCAGCTTTGTGCAGATAAACCCACAAGGTTTCCACTTCTGTATCCCACATCTGTATCTAGCAGGATGGTATCCCCTGATGCTGTAGTCCACCACCCTTTGACAGAAAACAGGCTGTTCTTCCTGCCTTTTTATCTAGAATACTGTTTAACTTAAATATTGGATCAGGATTTGGTGAGTCAATTCACAGCAGTTCATGTAATCTCAAATGGAGATTAAAATCCAACCCAATGCATGGATTGCAGTATTTTGTTTTTAGGGCAGCCAGTGCCAGCTGCTCCAGCAGAAGGTTTAAGAAACTCCTTAGAGGACAAGTATCAAATACTGAATTCTACTTCTGAGCATTTGAGGGGTGGGGCTCTGAAGCACAGTGGTTTATACCTCTGGCAGTTTTTCAATCCTGTCTAAAAAATGTCAAACATCCTCATTACCCTCTTAACTGTCCAGTGATATTTTGGAATGTAACTCTCAACAATACCTATTGACAGGGATTTTGTAGGTTGGCTTAAGGTGTCACCTTCCTCTGCTCTTACAAATCTGCCATTTTTAATCGGTTTGCTTTCCATTTCACTGTTTCACTTATTTACCGGTCGTACCAAGATACATACTGGACCTCCTAAGCACTTTTCATCTGATTCTAGTGTTTCACTCAGTAAATTAGATGCCTATGCACTAAATGTTCCCCTCCATCTCTCCTGTCTTCCCAGGGAAGGAAGCCTTGTTGGAAGGCATGTTGGCTACCAGGAGATGCTTTGGCCAGGTACCATGCAGGTCAGAGCATCCGGTTCCCCTAAGTCCCCTAAGTGCAGCTCTGGTGCTCTTTCTCTATATTCTGTTTGCATAAAGTTCTCTGTATAATATTTAACTTTAACATAAAATTCCCTATATTTAGCTCTGTTTTAATCAATAATTAATTCTCATATAAATACCTTACTATGCTCTTTATGATGAAGCAAAACATACCATTGCTCTTTATTAAGTCTTCTTAAGGACATTGGATACCCCAATACCTAAACACCTGCTCTTTTATTTTGGATGAGATCCTAAAAACTGTGTAAGCGCCTAATTCCTCTAAAAAATTTAGTCACAAAAATAGATTCTAAAGTACTTGACCACTTTTAGAAATACAGGCTGAACAAAGTGTGCTGAAACTTGCTTCTTTGGTTGTGAACTTGCAAGACGAAGCAAGATAATCTCTGTGTCTCACAAGGGTTCCTGTTACCAGAGCAAGCAGCCAGGAAGAGACAGGACCTAACAGCTAACAGGGAAAGAAACTTATAAACTGAACTCCACTAGTGCTAGTAAGCCAAATTGTAGGGACTGTGGAGATGATGGGGGACTGCAGGAAGAAAACAGGTGGCTGAATTTTGAGGTATGTGAAGAAATTAAAAAAAGAATCAGTATTTTATAGGATACTGAATGGCACAAAAGAATTATTGGACCCCAGGCTAACACTTTTCAAACCACTCTACTGACAACATGTCATAACCAGACCAGAATACAACTATAAATAACAGTAGGAAATCTACCTACATCATGCCAAGAGAGTGAGTCAGTCATTTGGTGCTTTTCTTAATAACTGGGGGTTTTGCCCAAATACTACTGAAAATCACTCCTCTCCTCCCTCTGTAGTACCAGAAGGTATTTGATGTGTGTGTATATATATATATATACTTGTGTATATTTTTTTTCTCAGATTTCATGCCATCACTTTGCCTCCCCACAACATTTACCAAACTTCTTACCATCCTTATTACAAATTAAACTTGTTTATTAAAATAAATTCCCTCAGAAGCTTCCCAGTAAAGTGTCTCAGCCCTTTGCAAAGCACATAGGACAGAAAGCTCTGTGGAGAAAAGGGAGAACTTGTGCTGTTTTAGTGACATTAATTCCCTTCATCTTTATACCCGTGTAATCACTAGTATACGGAAAGGATGTTTAATACTGGTTTAGCAGCATCTTTTTAGTATTAAAGTATGCTGTGCAGAGAACAGTGAGGACAGCCCTTCTTATATTCCTTGACTAACTTTTTATTTTCAGGTTTTTAAAGCACTTCTTTTGAGATTTATAATAACTGATTAAATAACTATTAATATATTTAATAATGCAACCCATATTTTAGTTTCTCAGCATTCAGTGCTTTGAAAGTCTGTACTACCATTTGAAACAAACAAGGAATAGCTTATTTAGAGGATTTTTCTAGAAGATCCATTTACCAGCACTTGTAACTTATTTAAAATTATTTATCATGTCTCAATTAAAAGCAGCCTTTATTAATGGGTAACAGCTTTCTGTGGCATTGATACTCCCTCTTCTGCAAGCCACACGTGCAGGGAGCTGCCTATGGGATGGAGCAGAACCCAGGGGAACACAGGGCACCACAGGCCTCTCTCAGATCTATTGTGGCAGGTCTGCACTCCAAGGGACTGGTTTCTGGAGAACTCAAACAAGGTGTAAGTTAATAACATACTGTATAGGTCAGCTGCAAGCCCCTTTTGTCCCCAATGTGGAGAGCACCAGGTGGGCTGTTTTATATGTAAAGCAGTATCTTATGGGGAAGGCAAGTTTGGTCATACTGATTGATTAAATCAGATTTTTAAAGACCATGGTTCACCTGAGAAATCCACAAAGAACATACATCCACAGAAATGCCTTCTCTTTGTTAAGACCAGTCAGCTAAGAGGGTCACTGAATTTGGGATCAAGCCTCATCTCATACGGTCCAGTAGGGAGGCAAATTTGGTTAAGAAAAATATCCTGCATCAAACAAGTACCATAAGGGAGCTTTTTGTGTGGCATGGAGCTAAACCATCTATACCAGTACAGTGGTTCCTAGCCTGGTTTTGGCCTTAGGGAAAGATGGTCACCCAGATGAGGCTGAGCTAAGATTTGAGAATTAGCATGTGCCAGGTGCCCTTTCCAGTGAGTATCCTGGGTGAAGCCATGCTGCTTTGGAGGCTGAGACTTCAATAGAAAGAGTGTTTGCCATTCTCTGCCAGAGAATGGTTTCAGACAAGTTTAATTTACTTTAATAAGTTAATTTTAATTTATATATATGGAACAGGGGAGTGTGGGTGAAACCTTAGAGTGACAGGCATTGCAGCTGCCTTGGCTTTTCTCCTGCCCCAGGGAATTCAGATCTCCTTGGTGTTCATGGATTCTCTGCTGCTGCACAGCAGGACAGTGTCTCCTGCTCCCAATTTTGAGTAGTTTGGTAGCAAATGGAGGTGTGAGGGAGCAGGGTGGCTATTGCAGAAGTGGTATCAATACCCAAATGCATTAGTATTATTCTGTGCTGCTGATATCCTGCCAGAGGCCCCAGCTGCAGATCAGCTTCTGGGAGGGAAGGGAAACCTTTCCAAAACAAGTAGGAGCTCGTGTTGAGATTTGCTGTCCTGTGTCTGTGCTGCTGGAGACCAGCTGTGGACCAAGTGTCAGTCACTGATGAAAGTCACTTACGAGGCATATTTTAGCATTATTCTCTGTGATGATCCCATCACTACTGATCCATGCAGGTTGGCAGGATGGGAAAGGTTGTAGTGCCTATGGCTGCATATATGCACATAAACAAGTGAACTGTTTGCCAGGTACAAAACCCCATCTACCTCCCACTGCTGTACCTTTGCAATGCCTCTTTTGAGTCAGGACTAAGAAATCTGCAGAGAACCAGCATCCCTTGTGTAAACAAACATGCTTGCAGGCAGGCACTGGGGCCCTATCAGAAAACAAGATGGTTGGAATGATAAAGTACCAGTATTGTGTTGAAGGAGCTGGGTTTGCTAAGAATGTGCAGCTTCATTAAGGAGTTTTTGTGGGTTAGAGCATGTTTGAGCTGGTAAAAGTAAATGAGGGGTAGGCCCTGATACCCAGGCAAACACCCAAAATGGCTGCACTCCCAAGGCAAAATCTTGGAGCTGACAGTTCCTGCAGGGTGAAACTGGGCAGAAATTGCTAAAATGCTTCAATTAAACCACAGACAGGAAAAGGTAGGTATTTCTCAGGAAGGAGAGCATCTTGTGGTGTTTCCTCATGGGACTCTACAGCAATGGATCAGAGAGAAGTCATTGCTTCAGACAGGAGCTCTGGCCCAAATGTCAGCCCTTGGCATCTTCCTGCAAAGAAGAATAAGGATGCAGAGGTGTTACAAGTAAACCTATCCAGAGAAATGGGGTTGGGAGGCTGGTACTGCCCTCTCACCATGGCAGCCCTCACTCCTGCCATGGCAGGAGCTGGGTGGAGGGATGTCCCCAGCATGTCCAGACCCTGCCCTCTTGATTATTTTTTACATGCCTAATTTCTTTGGAAGTGTTCAATGGATTTAAAGCGCACATCAAAGTGACACAAAGAGCAAACAGGTTCTCCATAGAAATCCTGTGAATTGTTGCTCAGCCATTCACTGTTGCAGGCAAAAGAGGCACCAGGAGATGCAAGAAGGAAATCTTCAAAGTTAATTATTTGCTGGTTTATAGACTTTCAGCTGCTTCAGCCTGGCAAGTTTGATAAGGAGGCCTGGAGCTTCAGCAGAAGCAATTAGCATGACTTCTATGAGATATTACTGAGTAATTGTGCCACTGTTTATTCCCTGTAAAGTGACAGACTACTAGAAAGGGTTTGTTTGCTGTTTGTAGATTATTTGTGTCAGGATGGATGAATTCAGCAGGAGAACAGCAAGTAGGAGTGAGAACACAACAAAGACTTTCTCCATGACAATGCAAGGACATGCGCTTCTCCCCATCTTGTTCTCTCACACATCTTCTCTTGCTTTTTTCCCGTTGGTGTTAATAATGGTGATGATCCTCAGAGCCAGGTTTGTACTTGTATTAGCCCTGAGAAGACCTTAGGAGGGGAACAAGAGTGCCCTCTGTAAATAGATCCTGGCAAAGGGACAAATCACGGGGCAGATTTGTGCATGAGTCCTAGAAGAGTAGCAAGAAGATGGAGATGTCCTTGATAATCAGTATGGAAGAAAACAGTGGAAGAAGTAGCAAAGGTTGTATTTCCCTCCATTTGCAAGTAGGTTTCCTTTTCCAGTTTATATCGCTTCCTGCCAGATATGAAATTGAACCCCTTTGTATGCAGGAATAATCCAGTTCACCTCAAACCAATTCCTGTCAGCTTTGAAAATGAAACATGAGAATTACTAAAAATAAGCAACAACAGGGCATGAAATAAATAATCTACTGCTTTGTCCAGGGAGAAATACTTTCTGACTTCGACATCAGCAAGTAATTATCCTTGTGGGAACTGGCTAAGAGGTTAACATAGCTATAGTACATAGGTGACCTTGTCTTGGGGAAGATAGTGGCCTGGGATAATTTTCAGGCCCTTTTCAGGTATGATTTTAAGAATAATGTTATAGAACTTACTTAGAAAACCTCTCTTTTCAGCAGGGAGTGATTTATAATTTGGCTTTCTTTTTTTCTGGAACTCCTGAGCATTTGGAAACTTCAGAAGTTCTCAAGGCAAATATTCAATTGTTACAACTTTTGGAAGCATTGTGAAAGATAAAGACCAATGAACTGAGGATGAATGGGAAATGTACTTTCTAAAACGTTTTAGTCCAAATAAATACTTAAAATCTGTGAGTACCAGTACAGCCAGAAAAGGAAGTAGAAAGGAAGATTTTGCACACAAAATACTGTTCAGCTTGATGTTGGGAAAAACTGATGTTGGGAATCAGCAAAGCAATCTGAAACAAACAGGGTGTTCCTTTGTGAGAATACCTAAAATTCTTGGTAATGAAAAAAAAGACACAATAACTCTTAGGAAATCATGTAAATTATTATGAACCACCAAAGACATCCCAAGGACGGGATGCAAGGCAAAAATAAAAAATAGGGCCCCTCAAGGCACTTTTGAAGTGATGCAAATCTCCATCAATGAAACCAAGATTGCTACAAGCAGCACTGATCTTACAGTCAATTTCAACATTTGTACTTAGGAGTTTTAATTCCAAGGTTTCTTGAAGGTTGAGTGGACTGAATGGCAAAAAAAAGTCTTGTCTGCACTCCCTCCCTGTGTGCTGAACCTCAAGCTGGGCTAATTCTTTGCAGTTGCCCAGGCAGAGAGCCAGACCCTTCAGGTAGTGGATTATGGACAGAACAAGAGAAGTTCTGGCATCCTCACAAACAGTACACCCTTGGGCAGGGGAAAGCCCAGAAAATACCACAGTGCCTGGTATTGCTCTTCTACATGGGCTTTGTAACAGCCAAGGTAAAGAGCATCCAGCAAAGCAGTATAGTGTAGCAGTGGGACTCCAAAAGCTAGACCATGGAGAAGGGGAAAGGATGTAGGTCAACTCTGCTCTCTTCAATCAGGACACACGGTTTTACATATCTTCATAGGGACCTTTGATGCATGTGCACAATAAAATTAATGTGGATGTTAAAAACCTTTTCTGCACTATAGTCCTGTCATTCTGTCATCCCTCCATCCTCTCTTCCTTTATGCTGACTAAATCTCTAATACACTGTGTTTAGTTCTCTGCTCAATAATTTTTTTTCTGTTTGAAAATATTTGGTACCATCCTGATTTAATTGCTTTACTATTATATTTCTCTTCAAATAAATGCTCTCTGTTGTAGTCAATCTTTGGCACAGCACCTTCCCCTAACAGAAGCTGTCTCATAGAATCAAAGAACGGTTTGGGTTGGAAGGGACCTTAAAGGCCCAACCCCTATTTCCAACCCCCTTGCTGTGGATAGGTGTACCCTCCACTAGAACAGGTTGCTTAGAGACCTATCCAGCCTGGCCTTGCACACTTCCAGAGATGGAGTATCCACAACTTCTCTGGGCAACCTGTGCCAGTGTTTCACCACCCTGATTGTAAAACTTTTCTTCCTTATCTAGTTTAAATCTACCCTCTTTTACTTCAAAACCATTACCCCTTGACCTATCACTACAGGGAATAGGAACACATGTCAAGTGTAGAGATTTTAGAAATGATTAAACAAAAAATCATTATCACATTTGTCACAGAACTACTGCTCTGCTGCTGTTTTCTGCGATTCAGCTGGGATAATCTCTCTCCCAGTCAGCTTTAATGGCAACAGGACAGTGACAGTAGGTTGGACTAGATGACCTTTAGCAAGCCCTTCCAACCCAAACTATTGTATGTTTCTAATTCAGACGGGGATGCCGGTCAGCGCTGGGCGACACCCAAAGCCAGCCCCGGGGCAGGCAAGCTCCCTGCGTGGATGGCTGGGGCTGTGTGGCAGGAAGGAGCTGTTGTTTCCTGCTCGCTTTGCAAGCTGTTGTTCTGCTTAAAATGTGAGGCCAAAAAGAGAGAGATTGGGAAAGCAAAGTCTAGTTGGAAAGTTTCAAGTGTTCTTGCTTATGAAGGATTAACCTTGCCCTCGTCAAGCAAGTGACCTGGAGATTTCTATTAGCCCCATCAGGACTGCCTGTCACCAGCCAAGGTCTAAATGTTGTTTCTTAAATGAAATCAAAAGCCCGTCCTCCTGCGGGGAGGGTTGGCAGTCGCTGCTGTCTCCCTCAGCAGGCCTGAAGCTTGGGCCAGGCTGTGCTGGATTTGGAGAGGTAGGGAAGGCATGCAGGCTCTGGCTGAGGGCTGCGGGGTGAAAAGGACCTCCCTGGGAACTAGCCTGCCAAAATCTGGCTCTGATAAAACAGCCCAACCCATCCTGTAAAGACTTTTACTGAAAAATCTTGAAATAATCACAGAGGAAATGACAGGAACTCAGGCCTCCCTTCCCGCCCTGGCCAGACACTCCCTGGCTCTTTCCCTCCCGGCCGCCTGACACGCCGTGTCCCTGGGGAAGGGCCAGGGCTGCAGCTGCCGCGCAGGCTGGAGCTGCCATTGCAGCGGAGCGCTTCGTGCTCCACTCCTCGTAGGAGCATGGAAATGTAGGGTCAAGTTCAGGGATTGCAGCGGCAGGAGAGGGAGGAACACAGCGATTCCTCTGGCCTTAGTGACATTTTGCTTATTTATACCAGCTGCAGATCTTATCTGGAACCTTGAGAGACTTTAGTGTGGCTTTCCTCATTTGCATTTTAGAGGGATTCAATTAACACAAGTGCCACATACCGAAATACCTGCTTTATGAGGGAGCAGGGCTGAACAGCTTAAAAATACATAGGACTTTGGATTATATTACTTCCTATGGAACGGTTTCCAGTTATGCTGCCCCAGATCATGTATCTCTTCCCTTAAGGGCGGATGAGATATAAAGAAACCACTCCCATATTCTTATCAAGAAGGTGAGGCCATTGTGTTTGATTTTTTACCTTGTGGTTTGTAACGTGTCAGATCCTGGAGAGACAGTCTGAATCTGGCATTAGTTTGGTACCTTTGTAAATTGCTGAACATCACAAGAGGATAATAAGGTATATGCTGTACATGCTCCACCTGCCCTCCATCCTGTCTGTCTTCCTTGGATGACTCAAAACATTTTAAATGCAACATCCCTCTGTTGTACAGCTTTCCTTTAATGCTGTTTTTTTTTCTGGTGTGCACTAATGTTTCCTGTCCCAAAGCAGCTACAGAGGAGCAATGTGTCAGCATGCTGCAATGTTCATGTGATAGCATGCATATGGTCATCAGTCCGCAGGTACACTTCTGCACTGAGGAAATTATGCTTTTGGGAGCTGTGTTTCTAACTCCCCAAGATTGACCTGAAAAAAAACCTCCAACTTTTAATTTGTGGAATTGCACAGACTGGTGGCAGCAGGACACAAGTAAGAAACATGAGAAAACAGAGAAAAAACCCACAGAGATGCTGCAGTGTTCGGTAACAAGTAGGTTCCCCCCTTCTCCAGGATTCCCTCTGAAGGTTGCCACCAGCACCTTCCACTTGGTTACACAGACCATCACCCTGCATCCTGGGTGGTGGCAGCAGCCAGCAGGACATTTCCTGTACCTTTGCACAGCTCCAAGGTTCGTAAAGCTACTCCAGACTCCAGAGAAAGTGTGTGAAGCCTGTTCAGCCTGTATGGAGACGCTGGTGTTGCCTCAAGGCAGGGAAGGGACATAGAAACTACCAAGTGATCCAGCGAGCCATGGGAAGAGTCACAGAAAGAAAGAAGTGAGCAGGCTTCGCCCTGGTCTTTGGGCATCTGCAGTTGCTCTGAGGCTGCAAACCACTCGTAGCTTGTCTGTCATCTCCTGCAGGGCAGAGTGGGTTGTGTAGGCAACATAAAGTGCATATGAGTCCTAGTCCAGTCTGGACTGTAAAACTGGTTTAAATGAAAACAGATTTGGGCACTTCTTCTTGGACTGTGGGCAGACATCATCTCTGGGATGTCGCAGCTCCCTCTGAGCCTCCGTCAGTGGGTTGTCCTTTTTCTGCCTCGACGGAGTGTTGGCCTTCCTCCCATCCCATGACACAACCCCCTGTTTTTGTTCCTTTGGTGGGTGACCCAAGAAGTGAGTGGCAGCAGCGTGGTGACCTCAGGCAGGGCTGTGACAGCTGGGGTGGGAATGAAAGCCTGCAGCTGGCACGCCTCCTCGCAGAGTGCTGTCGTGTCTGCCACGTTTTTGGTTGGTGCCTGATGAAGACGTGAGCCCTTCTCAGCTGTTCGCTGCAGCTGCGATGCCAGGGATGCCCTCCGATCTGCGTTCAGGTCAGGACAGGCACTGCAGGCACTCGCTAATCCCCCCCAGGAAAGTTGCTGCGGTTTATTGCAAACACGCAGTTTGAACTGGTTTATCCGAGCGGGTGGGCCGGCCTGGCGGGCGCTGACACATGTGCTGCTCGGTGGAGGTCGGCTGCTGCCCCAGGGCAGTGACAAAGCGGCTGGTTCTGCCGTCCCCAGCCAGGCCGCCGCTTGCAGCCCTGAAAGCTTCTCGCCCCAATCCTCTGCAGTTCTGGGCCATTTCCCATGCAGCTTTTAGTGCTTTTTTGTCCTTCCTTAGTTTAAAACAAGAATTCTGTTGCTTCTCTGGTGAGATTAGTGAAGGCTAGAGGGATATTCATCTTACATTTTCTCATTACATCTTATTATACACCCAGCTCATGAAGTAATTTATTGAAAAGAAGCAGATGGTGTGAAAATATGACTGTTTCTAAATTCCACAGCATCCTACCAGATGCCATTTTAACCTTGACCTGTGTTTTTCTGTACCCTGGTTTATCTGGCCCAGGAGAAATTTCAGGAAGTTGTGCAGAGCAAAAAGGTGCAGCTTAGTTTTTCATTGTTTTCACTGCTCCTGCTTGCGTACGGCACAGGAAAACAAGGGGAAAATATCCTTTTGCTGGGTTTCAGTCCCATGTTTCTTGTGAACCTTGAGTTCAATCAAGCTTTGATGAAATGGAAACTGAGGGAATGCAGAACACATTGAAGGAAGCACGGTGCTCAGTGGAGTGCATGTGCTTCACATTTGGCTGAAGGTTGTTTGCTTCTCCTGCCTCCTTCAAGTAATTTCACCAGCATCTATACATAAATAACTTGCCATGGCAAACATCAACTCTGAATCCACAATTCTATCTTAGCTCAGGAATATTAATTTAAAATAGTTTGTTTCTTTCTTATAAGCCTAATGAAACTTGGAAATACTTCTTTTCCAATCAAATAATGTTAATTATACTGCATTCATGTAACATATATTATGTCAGCTGGAAGCCAGGCTGCTCTATGAGCTGTCTGGAGGGCTCTGGTAAATTAAATCAAGTAAATCCCCTTCCTTCATTTAGTTGCTTTTCCCAAGTCATGACTCCTCCCTCCTAACTCTTTTGTGGCTCTTCCCCTCCTTCCCAACTTCTCTGTAGATGTTAATGCTCTCAGAGGAGTCACTAGATGACCCTGTATACTCATCCTAATTGCCAGTTTCTAACAATCGTGACTTTTTAAATGTAAGTGGCAAACTCACTTCTGTGAGCCCCATGATAGGCTCACCAAGTCCTGGCAGGAAGGTGCAGGGACGAGCTAGGGGCAATTCCTCATTGAACAACAGCAGGAAGATTTGCTAAAGCCTGTCTTTCAGGGCTGTCTGGGTTTTACATGCTGTGATACACAGTCTCTGTACACATACCACTGCACTTAGAAATGCTTCGATCAAGGCCAAATACTGCTTTGCTGAAAATCTTGATTCAAAACTTGAAATGGAGGCAGCTTGCTATGTACTAACAATGAATGACCATCCTACTTACACATTTTTGTCATATTTATTTGAATAGCTTCAACTTCCAGATGTATGGAAGGCTTTGTTGTCAGATAAAAAAACCTTTGTAGTCAAAGTCGTCTCTCTTCCCTATCTTGGGTAGCATTTACAGCTGACTCATCTGTGTCTGACTCACCTGATGCCACAGCAATTGCTTTCAGGACAGTCCTGAGAATGGACAGTCAGCTACAGATAGGAAATTTGGGATGCTGAAGGCAGAATCATGGGTGGAGGTGGTGTTGTCCCAGGAGGAGCTGCCATTCCCATAGATAAATGGGAGATCCTGCTGTGTCTTGGGAGCAATGGGCACATCCAGTGCATCCTGCTGAGTGATCAGACTTGCCCAGTAAGTCTCTGCATATTCAGTGGTCTTAATGGTCACACAGAAATGGACTTCACAGCAAGTGTCCTTTATGTCTGACACATGTGAGGTGTTTTGGACCACCTGTGCAAAGGCTGAGTGGGTTGTCCAGACTATGCACAGTGTCACCAATGGGATCAGGATGTACCAGACTTTGCACACACAGTCATTGTGTAGGGTGCTTGAAAAAAATATGTCAATCCACTACAGGCTTCCCTTTGAGTCCCCAAGCTGGTGCTCCTCAATGCATTTTGGCACTGATAATCATGTGGCCATAAAGTGGGTTGAACCAGCTCAGTGGTGAAACTGACTGTGCACATAGACAGGCACCAGTATCAGTACTGGTGAGGTGATGGGAGCAGGCAGGGGCAGGCAGGGCTGCTTCTCTTGACAGCAGCTCATGTTTAGATTTACATAAACCAGCCATGGCACCAGATTCTCAGTGATTCATCTGGGGTTTTAGCATTTGGATAGCCAAGGTAAAAAAGTGGCTGAGGTTCATGCTTTGATGAAGCCGATGAAGATTTGAGACAGCAGACAAATTTCTGCTTCTGTCTAGTAAAGAGGACATAACTGGGATACTGGGACAACTGGTAGTTTTGATGGAACTGGCCTGGACATAGTGTGGACTAATCCCTGACACAAGAAAGATCCAGGATCACCAAACCACGTGGCTGGACATATGTGGAGACAGAAATTGCACCTAGTTTGAGTAATTCATCTGCTGATCTTCTCCTTAAACTTTCTGACCAGTCCCAAGAAAAGGATCCTACTGATCTCTCACAGCTGTAGCATACAAGTACATACGTTTTTCTAGTAGCACATTGGTCCTTAACACAGGCAGTGAAGTCCTTGGTTGTGGTGCTCAAGCCCTGCTGATTCTCTCTTTCTTCCTTCTGTGATGACCCAAAAACCTGTACACAACTGCAGCATATCAGTGTCTTTGGATCTTCCCTTGACTTTGGGGGCTTGGAGGTATCAGTGGGCTTCTCACCTGGCAACATGGTGTGCAAAATATTAATCTTGGTCTGGGCTGTAGTGGGGCCCTAGAATACTCTTCTTCATAAATATTTCTCCTCCCTTGTCCTTTTGGAAAGTCATTTTCCTTTGCTTCCTGTTGTATTCAATAAATGTTTTTGCTTAAAAAGGGACTAACCATCTGGCATCTGGTATAGAGAAGACAAAGGAAAGACAAGTTGAGTGCTGGACTGTGAGTCAAAAGCTTCATCTGTAAAATTCTAACATGGAAATGTGCTGAAAAAAGGAGGAAGCAGGAGGGAGAACTGGGAAAACCACTTCAAGCTGTTTTCTGGCACAATGCCCAGCAGGCACTGCACCAGGCAGCTCAGACCAAGAGGAGCTGCTTCCTTTTCCCTGCTGTGTGCTGCTTCATTTTCTGGCCTGGGACGACATCTGGCTGGCATACTCTTTTCCACACTCCTGGATGAATACTCTTTTTAGCTAGTTACTGCATTATTTGGCATTATAATATAGTGAGTTAGACGACAAAGTAGCATAAGATCGGCTTAAAAATAATGAGGCTTAAGTGCAGTTGAGCTTTGAGTACTTTTTATTTGCCTTCTGGGTGAAAAAACTTTACAATATGTGATGTCCATATTTTCCTGCATTTCACCATGACTGTGAGTGCTCAGAAGTCACCTTAAGAATAAACCCACCAAAAAACCCAAAAATAAAACCCACTGAACAAACCAAAACCACAACAAAACCAACAAAATAACGCAAAACAAACATAATGCATCCATGTGTCTTTATTGAGAAGTCCAGGATAAATTGTTTGGGCTTTCAAATAAACACTAGTGATTATAAACTCTCAATTAAAAAAATCGGGCAATTAGCAATAGAAAGTAGAAGGGATATGGTGGGAAAAGAAAAATCACAGAGCTGGGGAATAAGGCTCATTATCTTCAAGGGATTGTTCAAATCCAGTAAGAAACAGGGACTTTGATGATGCACCACACAGTTGTCTCCAGATTTTGATTATTTTCCCAGTGTCTGGAAAGCCTTCTCCCACTACCAGAGGAAGGTCCTAGATGAACAGAATTCACAGTCTGGAAGCAGACACCTCTGGCTGTAATACTGGTCTTCACTACCAAGCCAGACTGTGTGCTCCCACATCCACTAAGTTGTACCAGCACAAGGAACTTGGGCTTAACTTCTTTCACTTCCTTCTGGATTTCAGCAGCACCTTTGTGTAACATGTTTCAGTTTTCAACAACAATCTGTGGCAAATCTCCAATATACCCCAGCAATGCAAAACAATTTTCATGAAACCAGGTGTTTTTATACATGAAGTAGAGGTATTCTGTGCTGGCAGAATTGTTTGATGTACTGTCCAGGCTGCAAGCACAGGTCTGGGAGCCACACGTTAGTTCAACCTGATTTTTTCTAGCTGGGGAATTCTGGAGAAAACACAGCTACAAATGTGAGGGTTACACACCAATAATTTCTCTGTTGGTCTATATACCTTTATTACTTCTCAACACAGTAATAAATCTTTCTGGCTTTACCTCTTGCAGGTAGAATGGATAAGTTTAGGTGAAATACATTCCATCCAAACTACAGCAAGAATATAATTCGGTACCAATGACAAGTTAGCATTAAAATCTGGCCTCTGTGCACATGCCTATGAGTTAAAACCATGTTGTAAGAAGATTGGAATGGTACCCTTTAAGAGTATAGCCACACACATAGCAGCTGCTCTGATATCATGTGTAAGCATCTCCCCATTGATATTTATGTAATTATTGACTCATTTGTGAGATTCATTAGGCATTGGAGCAGCCTGCCTAGAAACACCATGATGTTTCACCACTGATGTTTCTGGGACCTGAATGGAAAGTGCCCTGACCCCAAGGAGCAGGAGGTTGTACTAGAGGCCTCCCAAAGCCCCTCCAGATGAGTGCTCCGCAGTGCTGTGACTCCGTGCTTGCCAGGCATGGATCTCAGGTTCTGAGATTCTTCCCTGCACTTTCCAGTCTATAAAAGTTAAGCTGAGGCTCTTCATCCTCTGTAATTCTTGTAAAAAGAAAAAAAAAAAAGAAATACATGCTACTGAGAAACAGTAAAATGTGATGTGCTTGTGAGTTTTTAATGGGTTCTGAATACAGATATATATGGGGGTTTTTTCTACTTTGGAGGATCCTATAAGGTTAGAGAAGAATTAAAAAGGGAAGGAATATGTAAGGGATACATAATTGTATATAGCATATATATAAAATATGTTTTATTTGGTGGCAGCTGGAGGTGTCATCTCCCTGTGAGAGCAGAAGCACAGTCTAGAAATGACTGGTAAATCTGAGTATCACCTGCTGTGGTAGTTCGTCAGAGCTCAACATCAAGCAGTGACTCCTGTCCTGCAAAAGCAGCAGGCAGAGTTGTTATTAAGTGTGCTCATATACATTCAATGCCATGTTATTTAACAAATTCGTTTTGAAGGCCCATTGTCTAAGGCCTCTGAGAAGGCTACCAGGTGCCTCAGTATGAAATGCATGAAATAGGTGTGTGTGGTGATACTTTCTTACTGCTTTGGGAGCTTCTCTGCCAAAAATCCTGTCCCAGCTCTAGAGCTGGCTATGGGCTTTTTCCAGTTTACTTCTCTGGGCTTTGCTATACCCTCCACCATTTCCTTCCTCAGGCCGTGTCTGTGTCGGATGGCTCTGCCTCTGGTTCCTGTTTTCCAGCTGCTTTGGCAGTGGCAGGGGCCTGGGGACATCACTTTGGGAGGCTGCACAGCCTCACCAGGCAGGAAGTTTGTTGTAACTGCTATTCCTGCCACAGCCTGTCCTCACTGCACCCTCACATCTTGCTTTTTCTCATGGTCAATGGCTTCTGGAGTCCCTGCATTCTTCCTCTGGGATTAGGGGCTTTAGCTGCTCCCAGCCCTCAGCCTGGTAATCCATAATCAGATTTCACCCTTTTAGCATTTCTCAAATAGCAAATGCTATCTAGGATGACCTAAATCAGATGTTCTGTTCCTTTAGGGACCATCAATTTTCTATGTTCTGTCACCTTTGAAGATGCTCATAGTCTCCTATTGCATGATCATAGCTCATCAATGCCACATTTAGTATCATCTAAGAGTCATCATTTCAGTAACCTCCTTAACCTCTGCTTTTTCAGTAAGAGCAATCTGGAGGAATGTTGACCAGTTATGGTTGTCTCCTGGTACAGGAGTTTGACTTAAATTACCTAACTTTTCCATTTGTTCTGATGCTCCTGCCTCTGCTGTTCTATCCCTCCAATCCGTGCTCCCAAACACCACTCAGAGCTTTGATAACTTGCACCCTGCCTGGCTTATACTGGAGCTGAGGGTGGGTCTGCAGACAGCAGCAAGTGCACCAAGCTGCACTTGGCACATCTGAGGGATGGGATGCCATGGGGAGGGACGTGGGCAAGCTGCAGAAGTGGGCCCATGGCAACCTCATGAATTCCAGCAAGGCCAAGTGAAGGGTCCTAGTGACAGGACAAGTGATAATGGTTTAAAACTGGAAGAGAGTAGGTTAGATTAGATATTAGGAAGACATTTTTTACTGTCAGGTTGGTGAGACACTGGTACGGATTGCCCAGAGATGCTGTGGATGCCCCATCCCTGGAAATCTTCAAGGCCAGTTGGATGGGCTTTCAGCAGCCTGGTCTAATGGAGGGTGTCCCTGCCCATGGGAGAGGGTTGGAACTGGGTGATCTTTAAGGTCTCTTTGAACCCAAACCATTCTATGATTCTATGGTTCTTGGAGGGGGGTTAAATAGAAATTAGTGTCTGTTGTAACTGGGAAATGCAGAAGCCTGTCCTTAGGAAGTGTTGGGCTTAATAGGTCTGAAAAATGCTTTAATAATGTTAAGCAAAGTTCTCATCCACATTTACAGAGATAAAGCTTATTTTCCTCAGTCTTGAGAAATTCAAACAAAAACATAGAAGTTCTCAAACTTTGTCTCAGCCTTCATGCAGTGTGAGTTAATTTGGTGATGGTTTCATCTCTTGGATTTTGCCCTGTTTCTGGGAGGCACGAGAGGTACCGCGTGCCTTGGTTTTGTTAACAAGGTTTTGTTACCTTGATCTCTGTGAATGCAAATGCAAAGCTGCCTTGAAGTAGCTAACTCCCGGGAACGACGCCCGCAGAGGCTGGGGAGCCATTAGATGGCAGCACAGATAAGGACAACAGCCATCCGCCTGGTGCTGTTCCAGGAAAGCCTCTCCACTGCTTTCAGCATCCCCAAGGTACCTTGTGGGTGAAGAGTTGTCACATTACTTAAAGCAAAATAAATTAAAACATGTAAATGAGGATTTTCATATTATATTAAAGCATATAAAATAAAAATTACCCCCTCCTTCCAAACAGTGATGGCATGTATTAAACCTGAAGTTTTCAGAATTTCTGAATTATTTTATTCTTTATCATTCTCAAGAATACATAAATTCAGCTATCCTGACTAAAACAGCTCTTTTCTTGATGACATATTTAGTAGTTTATCACCTAACAGCTCTTCTAGAAAACTCCATCACCAACCATCTCAGCTCATGGCCTCAGGAGTATAATATTTTACATTACTTTCAGTTGCCATTTGAGAAACTCAACAAATACAGCAGGCACTTAGTAGACCCTCAGAATATTCCAGTAACACTTCAACTAATTTCATTTTTTAATGGAAAAAAATTCAAAGGAAATAGAGGAGACCTAATTTTCTTTTTCAGACTGGATATCTAGATTATTACAAATTTTGCATTGCATTGGCTTAAAGTTTTATAAAGGAGGATCAAGGTGCTAATTGCATACCTGTAAGCCTGACATTTGTGCTGACATCCCAGACTCTTGCCTGATATCTTGTGAGAAAGCCATGTTTGAGAGTTGTCAAAGTGATGAAGTTCCAGGTTTTTGCTATGGCAGAGCAAAATTCCTATCTTCCTGTGCTGAGATGTGACAGGGGAATCCTGTTTGTGTAACTGGTAATGTAGCTGATGATCTAGAGCATCTTCTGGTGTTAAACTGTGGAAATACTGTTAAAAATATGTGGTAATCATATCAAAGAGATTTCATTCTAGCATATAGGATTTTGACAATTTTTATTTAATTTCTCCCTTAAGAAATTATTGACAATAATATATAATTTTGCTTATTAATAATCCTAACAGCTATATTAGGCTAATATAAAGCTGCCTTGCACTTGGCAAAATCAGGAGTAATAATCCATGTTCTTATACCAATTTAAAACTGGTTTATGGAGGTTAATTCAGCCCCAGCTCCTAGCTTTTTGGAACATCTTCACTCCCAGGCTGTTTTCCCAGGTGACTGAGCTGATGTTCAAACTTGGAAGCTGGTCTCACACTGGTGATCTCAGGAAGTGCTTTGTAGCAACTTTTGGAGCTGTTTCAAAAGGAGAAAAGCTTTGTAGTGTCTCATAGGCAATGAGGGGCCACATCTCCTCTTGGGAGTTGATGAGCACAATGTGTCTGCTTATACTTTTTTCCCTGCAGACTTGCCTCTTGCAGAGGCAGTACTTCTCTCATCACTTTGTGAAGTGGAAAAGCTGTCTAACTGCCCCTCCCCTGTGGGGTTATGAGACTATCTGGAAGAAAGGAAGGATATATCACTTTACTTTTTAAAATGGAAAAGACAAAAGGCAGCATAAAGTAACACTAAGCAAAAATTTAACAGAAACAGATGGGTAATAGAAAGTTTCACATCAGTATCTGATCACTGCAAACCTTGGCTTTGTTTTCAGCACCACAACACAAACATTATGTGATCTAAAGGGAAGAGAATGGACTTTTAAACTACATATACCTTCTGCAGAAGTCCAGGCCTGCTGTGCTAGTCTCTTCTGAAGTCATTAATGTAGGCCAATGAGGATCATAGACTAAGGTGAGATGGCTGCAAGCATGCCTAATGTGTGCAGGTACTGCCAGCTACTCCCACAGCAGGCAGAGCCTTTCCGTTCTGTACACAGCTCCTTGGGAAGGAGAAATGTGCAAATCTCTTTAGCACAAGGGGGGAAAAAAGGATCACTTTCTAGCACCACCTCAGAACCCATTCAGCATATGGCTGTCTTTTCAATGTGTAAACCAGTTAGGACAGATCTGGGGTGGGGGTTTTATTTATTTTAAACTGTCTAGATCTTATTCCACTTCAAAGCCTCAGAGAACTGGATGAAACTACTAAAACTTTTAAATGTTTGAAGGCTATCAGACCAGCAGTGAAAACAGACAGAAAGCTGCTGGCCTTTACATTTTCCTCCCTAGAACAGGGAAAGATGGAGGGTGTGAGGGGAGCTGATCCGCTACTCCAATCGAAAGGCGTCAGAGCCTGGGAGTTTGGGCATAATTAGACCCCGGTCACAATAATTTCTAGATCATCTTCAAATGCAGATATTGCTGCATCAGCAGCATGGAGGCTAATCCAGCATCTCTTTGACAAGGAAGTACTTACCTCCTCTTGGTGCAAACTCTGGAATGATGTGACAGCCCCTGATGGCTCCAGTACCTTCACGTAGTGAAATTAGAGAGCGATCAACTTCTGAGGTTTGCTGTGTCATCCAAATCACTTGTTTGGGATTTCCAATCTATTTATAAATAACTGAAATGTATTGCCTATAAAAATGAACACCATCCTACAAACCTGGCAGTTATTTAACCATAATTAGCTTATAAATAATTTACACTCTTATTTCTCTTATTATAAACCAAGTTCTATACCAAACAGAGTAATCAGGAACTTTATGTTGTTGCCCATATATGAACATGAAGCCAGGTATCATAGGGTGGAGATGACTTACCAACAAGGTTCTATGAGGAATTTGACCCCTGCATACAAATCCTGGCATTCATTAAGGGATCTGATTCTGCTTGGACTTTACATACCTGAGGGACCTCTGTAGGTACAGATGTAAAGGAGATGTCCAGGCTTGTGTTTAGGAGGGCAGTAATCCCAACAACAGCTGCCCTTACCACAGAGGAGCTGGAGAAAAGCACTATCACACTTTATTTTAGTATGCTACAAAAGTCATTGTTGAACTTTATTAGGTACTTTAATACCAAGCATACTTTGAAGTAACAAAAATTATTGTTATTATTACTTTTACAGAAAATCAGGTATTTCAACAGTTTTCTTTACAGTTTGTTGACTTAAAAAGAAATTACAATTGACAAGTTACAATGGAGTGGGATGGGAAGGTGGTAACATTTAAAAAGATAAAACGTACTATTCTTACTGAGTCAACATTTAATGATGTACATCCTGGTAAGTCTCTCCTTCTGATGGTGTACAAATGGTACATATTCACTGAGCTGCCCTGACAGGATTGCAATGTCTTGTGATGGCACTTTTTTTGCAATGTTTGTGTATACCAAGAAAGAGCTTTTACATTACATCATCACCATGATACTAAACAAAATAATATAATACAGAGAAACCCTGTTTTAGTGATTTCTGTCACAGCAAAGTGCCATGACTGCAAAAATGTGGGACAGAGGTAAACTCAGGGAGCAATGAAGATGGTGATATGAGAGCACATCCAGATAACAAACTCTTTCAGAGGCTTTGAGGTGCGAGTGTGGTTGTGAACCAACAAGAGCAGAGAATGAGGATGGGCTTCACTGAGACACCACTTAACAGGGTCTCCTGAATGGATCCAGCCCCTGAGGATGTGCATTTTCCAGCTGACCCTGGTTGGACTAATCAGAGATTTAAAAACCTGTCTGAAGTGGGCCCTTAAATGAGTTTATGCTGCCTCATGTGTGAATGACTTGATTTTTACCTTTCATCTCCTTCGGGTCAATATCAGGTACTGGGAAGATGGTTATGGTGGTTGACTGATTTGGGTGGGGTTTTTGACCAGTTAGTTCTGGTCCTTTAGAAGTCAGGAGAATTTTCTACATCCAGGTACAAGAGCAGTTTCAGATTAAAAAAAAAAAGTAATTTATTTTTTTTTAAATGCTGCCCAGATTCAGACATAATTTTACTTGGCTGACATCCAAATGAAGTTAGTGACACATTGGTATCTTGGTAGATAGATAGAAAAGTTATCTAATTCCCTGTATTTGTTTTCTGGCAGTTTGCTTAAAGATAATTTTTCTTTCAAAAGTAAAATGAATTTTATGAGATTCATGCACTAAATTCTGGAATAATTTGTGTTGTGCAGTCAATAGTTAAAAAGCAGTTTTAACTCTTTTTTACCTCATGTCTTCAGGATTTTGCATTATTTGGGATCATCACTAGCAATTGATTATTATTTTAGTCATTTCCCCTGAAAGCCAAAGAATGAAGAAACAGGCTTTAAAAACCCTGAAGGACTCAGCACTGCAGTGTTCATTTTGCACTGGATTCATCTGTGATACACAGGAGAACCTAGAGGCATATAGGGAGCAGTGTCCTGGCCAGTCCCCAGCCAGGACAGACGTGTGCCTTGGTGGGAGTGTTAGAGAGGAGCAGAGAGGGGGTCCCTGCCTCCCTCTGCTGCTCTGTGCCTGCTGCTTGGCATCCAGGCCTTTCTCTAAGAGGTATTTCTGTGCCTGCTCCTGTTTTACTTCTCAGTGGCTTCTGGAACTGAGAGTGCCCTTTGGGACCTGGGGGGGCAATCGCTTCCCCACCAGTGCCCCAGGGCTATTTGCAGCCAGCCCTCACGTGGCTATTTGCAACATGTATTTGCTTACTAGTCTCTTAATTTTTGTATTGAGTTTAAACTCAAGGGCTTATTGAGTTGTATTGAATTTAAACTTAAGGCCAGAAGGCCTCATGAGATCACCTTGTATGACTGGCATTAGCAAGGGCCAGAGAGTGTCACTCCACAGTTGTACAGCAGAACAGGGAAAAGAAATGCCCTTGGAGTGAGCAGCAGTGTGTTACGTTTAAGGGGTATATTACTTTCTCCCATTAAAAAGGAGATCAAGGGCTTTTATTTTGTCACTTCAAATACAAACAATTCTATGCATCTTGGGAAATTTAATAGCATTATGATATTCAGACATACCTTATAGGATATATGCTTTATAGAACTAGAATATAGGTCAGAAATAATTTTTGAGTCTTAAGTTTGTTACAGACATATTAATTGGAACACATATGCAGTAAAAATTGAGAAGCTTTACAGTTTTAGTCAACTTATTATACAGTGAAGTAAATGAAGTGCAGCAATGTAGCAGTAAAAGTTATGCTTTTTCCACTAGGTGATGGAAACATTCAGAGTCTATAAACGCTAATTTAAGAGAGATGTCCTAACAGCTTCTTGGCTACTGGGATAGGAATAGTCTGAAGTTAACTGCCTCTCTACTGTGAAAGGTTTTAAAGCTTTTTGCTTTCCATCTGAATAAAAAAAATGACATTTACAAACCTCTTCAATGCATATATATTACATATGTTTATCTAGCAACAACTACACCCCTTTTAATTTATTCCCCAAATGTGACTTTTCATGCATGTCTTCTGGATGCTGTACTCAGCAACAGTTTCTAATGAGCTGGTGTGTAATCCATGATTGCATTTCTCTTCTGAAATCATTTCCATGTCTGGCTCATCTATGTTTAGAAGGTGGTGCTTATCCATCAGGCATTTTTGCACTTGTCAGCATTCTTCTCTGTTGGAGGCCCTTTCCCAAGCTTCTTCCCATTTTAATGTTGATGTACAAAAGCTGTTATTCATTTGTTTTGTGCTCATTCTAGTGAGGATTGGCTTAGTAGGACTGTGCAAAACAGAGAAAAGAGAGAAGCTGGTTTACTGCCAGCAAACATAAACATGTTCATGCTGTGCTTAGCTTAGAGCAAGCCTCTGACCAATATTCTAATGCACTTCATGATACGTATTTCCATTTGTCACGAAAAGTGAAAAAATTTAATCTGTAGATAGGGTTTGTAATCTGAAATTCTCAAAAATAATTTTTCATCAGCTAACCGACACAGGAAATCAAAATAATGAGATTATTTCATCTAAAGTTTGAGCAATATAAAAATAAAGATATAATGCATATGGGGCAAGAATGACATTTACTGCATGAATACCATGAATTGAGTTAAAATCCTGACATTTCTGTTCCGTATCAATAACTTCTTTCCCTCGAGGACACAATCCACATTTGCAAACATGATAAAATACCTTGTGTTAAATTTCAAATAAGGACAGAGGTGTGGAGATGTTTTCAAATCAAGCTCTCCCTCAAAAGCTAATTCTCACTGCCCCGTTCCCATGTACTTAAGCAGAGCTGCGTACGGGGTGAGGGGACAGGGGCTGCACTGGCGCTGGAGCAGGGTGACAAAGGCTCCCCCTCCTCACTGCAGGTGACAGCCCCCGAGTTGGTGCTCTGGGGGCACCACTGGAACCCGGGGCACGATGAGGAATTCTATTTGCAACTACCCACGCACAGGCAAAGGTAAAAACCTGGCTGCTCCAGCATTTGGCAGTGAACAGAAGGTTCTTGCACCAAATGAACCCTGCCAATTCACCATTAGCTAAACTCTCTCAGACCCCTGAGACCAAAGCGTGAAGTCCTTTGTCAGGCAGCCTCTCCACTGCCTCCTGTGAAAGAGTCATTGCTCAGGAGGTCTTACAAAGACAGCCTGGGGGAGAGGACAGCCACTGACATCACAACCCCACTTCCTATATTGTAACACAGGAACTAGGGGGAAATCACTGTTTTTGTGACAACAAAAGAAAAAGAATAAATTTCATTGTGAAATGAAAGCAAACAAAGAATTTCAGGACTAGAAACACTTAAAAATATTACTATAAGGAGACCGAAATATATCATTTCCTTCCCCACATATTACATAGAGCAGCCACCTTGTCCCATTCCCTCAAATTCCCTACACCCTTGTGGTCACCTCAGACACAGAGAGCATGGTTCTCCAGGGCAGGATACCTAGACCCTAAAGCCTGGGGTGGTGGTACCATGAACCGGTGAGCCTGGTGGTGGCAAGCCCTTCTGCCATGGACCTTGGATGCCTGCTTCCCCATCAACTTCCAACAAACTGACATTTTTCATTTTTCAAGATGTTTTGGAGGAAAATGTCTGACTTGTTCAGCATGTATTTATAGTCCAGATTTATTTTACAGGACAGTTTTAATTGATGTTGCTGAGACTAGAAAGTAGCAAATAAGTATGCAAGAAGCATAAGGTGAACTAGGGAGGGCGCTGAAAAAGAAAAATGGGTCAGTTTTGTTTGTGTTAAAAAATTAATATGAAATACAATGTCCACTGTGGTAAAAACATTTTTATGATTGAGTATGTAATGGGATGGTAGTTTTCAATTGTAAAATAAAGCTTGCCATTGATAGCTCCATAAGCTTTCTCTCACCCTTTAAAACTTAGCAAAAATGAAGGTTGACGTGTGGATGAGAAATAGGCATATTTGTGGCAAATAAAACCTATTAAAAATTGTCTGAGTCTGGAACTTTGGTGTATTTTATAAATGTGGTTACCAATGTTATTAATGTGGTAATTAGTAATATAGGTAAAAAGCACTAGCAAATAAAGTGAATGGAAAAGTGCCTGAGCCTCTACTCTGTTTATTTGCTAAGTGAGATAAGGGGGTCTGTGAGCCTCTTAAACAATTCGTATTTGATGCAACTGAAATCCAGAGACAGATAACACTGTGTGGTAAGGAGCACATGCCCTGATACTCCTAGGAACTATCAAAGCTTAATAGAACTGAGCGAGCCATTTCTTTCAATTATTTTTAATCATAGTTTCATGTACCTGTGTTATTCAAACCCCTAACATTCCTTAGTGGATTTTCAGCAGCACTCAATATTTCAGCAGTAACATACTAAGACCTTTATTAATTCTTTGGACAAATTTTGCACACAGGTGTTATACACATGGAAATGAAATTTGACAAGTGCCATATGTGCCTAGGTGACAAGATATAAGTAAGTCATTCACATGCAACAACTCTCAGTCTGTTTTGTATCACACCATAGGCTTTTGATTCCTTGAAGTTTGTTTTCTTAGAGCTACTTACAGTGCTGTTGCCCAGAAATCAGCTAATGAAAGCATGGAAGCTGTATTACCCAACCACCCAGGTGCTCTGCTGTTAAGTTCCCTATTTAAAGTCTTTAAAGGCTGCCTGTTAGGCTGACCTCTCCACAACAGGGTTACTAGTCATAATGGACACACTCAATTAGGGCAATCATTTCTGCTGACTGCAGAGCTGGGGTATAGTCAGCCTGGAGGGATTTACAGCATTTTAGTGTTTATGTACATTTCAGAAAGAGGAGACTGAGGTTTGTTTGTGGTAAAGATGAATCACAGGGAGATTTCCATGTTGCTCCCTGACAAGCTATGAAAGGCATGCTGAATGTCGGATGGTCCCTTCCATGCTGTTCCTGTAAAATCAGTAAAATGAACAGAGAGAAAGGCAGGCCTTCTAGGTTTGGGAATATATTATCTCAGACAACCATAACACTTTACATCACTAATTGTCACCAGCCATATTGAAATGATCTTGGCCATGTATTTGATTGGCATCTAGAAAACAACACCTTTCTAAGTGTTAATCTTTTATTGCTGACTCCAAACATGCACAACTGCTTTGCTAAAGAGCAACTGGCGTTCGTGGTCACACCAAAATTGGTACAGTTACAAAACCACTTCAGCTGGCAGAAAGCCATGGGTTAATGAAGTACCAGACATTTCCTCCCAGGACCTCCACAGGATCCCAAACATCATCTCTGCTGAATGCTGGCACTGTGGTTAGTGTATGGGAGGAGATGAAAGATGAGAGAAACCTTGATGCTGAAGCTCTGCAATTGAAAATAGACATGCTGAGGCACCCTGGATAACACTGCTACCTGGGCTGTAGGCCAAAAAAAATTGGACAAGTTCAGTTTTAATGAGGTGTTAGAGTTCTCACCTATCTGCTTATAGAACCACAGAATCATTAAGGTTGGAAAAGACCCCTAAGATCATGAAGTCCAACCGTTAACATAGATCTTTCACGTTCACTCCTAAACCTTAACTCCAAGTGCCTCATCCACACACCTTATGGACACCTCCAGGGACAGTGAACCCAAGACTTCCCTGGGCAGTGTGTTCTGACAACTCCTTTGGTGAACAATTTTTTCCTAATAGCCAGTCTAAACCTCCCCTGGTGCATTTCCTCTCATCCTGTCACTTGTTACTTGAGAGAAGTAACCCACCTGGCTACAACCTCCTTTCTGGGAGTTATAGACCATGATAAGATCTCCCCTGAGTACCCTTTTCCTCAGGCTAAACATCCCCAACTCCCTCAGCTGCTCCTCACAGGACTTGTGCTCTGGGCCCTTCACCAGCTTTGTTGCCTTTTTTGGACGCAGTGATCTGGGTCAGCTCCTTATAAACACAGGTAGGTGGTTTTGCTGCTTACATCAGGGTTGGTGAAATGCTAAGTGTGTTAAAACTCCACTTGTAGCCACTGTAGCCCAAAATTCAAACAGCAACATGTATTCAGGGCCTGGACAATATCCAGGTGTATATAATGAAAAGGCATGAAAGGCAGATAGATGCTCATCGGCACAGAGCAGCCAATGACCCTCATCTCTTATTTCCTTGAAGATAGTCTCTTTGGAACACATAACAAAGCAAATTTGAGTGGTCTGAGGGAATTATTTTGTTTTTCATGTGATGAGAGAGAGGATTTAGGTATACTCCCACTTCCCTACCTGCTGTGATTGCCCTTCCCCTCTTGATACACTGAACATCCTTTGCTCTGGCCTCATGGAGAGGTGCTTTTCCATCACCTGGAGAGAGACCCTGGGGCAAATGGTGCGCTCAATAAACAGCCAGGCATCAGCTTGGGTCCTCTCCAAGAATCCTGATGATGCAAGCTGAAACTCTAGCACCTGTTTTGGAGAAGTTGTCCACAGATCATACTGGAAACAGCTGTATGGCCAGCAGGAGAATAAACTGTGCACTGCTGCCTACACCTACACTGCAGCTGAGACACAGTAAGGAGGGTACAAGGCTGTTTTGTGGAGATGGAAAGAAGAATGGACAGAAATTCCCTATTGTTTTGCTAGCAGCTCTCTTTCAGTGTTTCAGCACCTTCTCAATGAAATGTGATAAATGGCCTGTCCACACCAGAGCTGCCCAAAGCATTTCCTCTTCCTCCTGGCAAACCAGCAGGCAGGATCTGGCAACTGCCTGCTCTGCCATCACTACCAAAGACTACCTGAAATGGCAGGGGTTAAAGAGAATGCACAGTAAACCTTGAGGAGTTACTAAAACTTTTACAAAATTTTGGGATTGAAATTGTGTGACGGTTTTCTCCATATGGCATTAGAGGAGAAGCTCATCTGAGCAGAAGGTGTGTGAGCTTGCTCTTCTGCTGCAGCACTTCCTTGAAAAAAATAGAATTGAATCATATAAAAAATGACAAGATTTTTTTCCCAATTCAGTATGTAAGCCCTATGAAACCAGAGCTGAGTGGAACAGTGGGACTTACTCAATCTGCTGGGTGGTGTCTTGCTCACCCTGTTCGTGGCAGCAGCTGAACTCCTGGGCATGGCTTGTAGGAAGTGTTTCTAGGACAGTAGGAAATGGTTTCAGGAGCATTCAGGAATTTTCTAAATGTGTGGTTCAGGTGGTTTCGCTGTCAGAAGGCTCAGTTCATGGCTGCATAAGCACATTTCTAGCATGTGAGGATGAGAGGATGCTGCACTGGTTTGCTCGCCTCTGCTGCTTCAGCCCTAACTACCAGTGTGGCTCTGATGGCTGCACCCAGCTTTATCTGGACTTTGGGGGTGGAGTGGCAGCATTGTAGCCAAGGGCTCTCTGGAATGGTAGGCTGCATTCTAGGAGGTCCCCTTGAGGAGGGTCACCTCTCATGGTGAGTCCTCAAAATTGAGAGATTCCTTGCTGCAACAGAATCTTGGTAAGTGGTTAATAGCACACTAAACTTCAAAATCTTAGCTACGTGATATAAAGGATTGATTGTGCAAATAAAATCTCTCAGGCATAAACCACTGAACAAGTCTGGGACTAGGGTTGGATTCAGCCACAACCACACTTCTCTTTGAGAAGGGGTTTAGACTAGTAGGGGATTCTTTCTGAACCTCATGGCTCAATAACCTTATCTGGGCAGTTTTGTCTGACCTTGTCCTCTATGCAGTAAATAAACAATCTTGCTATTGAATCTTGTTAAACCACTGTTGCATTTGCCATTGAACTTTGTTAAATCACTGTTTTATATCAATAAAATATATTGTTGATTCTCTCCTGTATGTTGTTGCTTCTCTCTTAAAAGTGCAGTTGCTTCCATGACAGATGGTTTCAGGGCCACAGGGGCAATGAAGGGCTGAACAGACAGAATGCTGTTTTATTAGACATCATTTTCTGAGAAGAAACAGAAAAATGTTGAAGGATCCAGTCAAATCAATTTTTCCAGGTTTCCAGCTTTTGTGTACAACACACACTGGATAGAACTTTGCTGTCAATTTACAGGCTGTCATTCACAAGAAAAAACCCAGCACACCATCAGACCTAAGGCTACACTCCTTGAATATTAATGGACTCAGCAACTGTCCCTCCCTGAAAGACTCTGGCCAATTCTCATAGTTTTAAAATCCAATTTAATCTTAGTTTTCCCCCTCCTTTTTCTTTCATATGTGATGACTGAAACATGGCAGGAGGAAATGGATGTCAGTTCAGAGGCTGTTTGGTTGCAGACATCATGCTGTGGGGAGAGAATCATGGAATTATTGAATGGTTTGGGTTGGAAGGGACCTGAAATGTCATCTCATTCCACCTCCCCTGCCATGGGCAAGGATGCCTTTCACTTGACCAGGCTGCTCAAAGCCCATCCAACCTCACCTTGAACACATCCAGGGACAGGGCATCTCTGGGCAGCCTGTTCCAGGTCTCACTTGGTCACCCTCACAGTAAAGAGGAAGAGTGACACAGCAGAGATATAATATTTTCTTTGTTGTTGATTTCTCCAGACAGAATATTTTTTGCAGCTATTATGACAATGAGCAGAAGTCTCCAGCTCTAAATGTGGTTGTCAAGAAAAATTGATCAAAAGAAAAGGCATTTAGCAATGAAGTGTCACCACCTTGTGCCAAGGTATGAAAGGAGACATGCATTTGCAAATTAAGTCTGGAGCCCAGAGAGGATCATGGCAGCCTAACAATTTGTGGTCTTGACTTCTTTAAGTTCCTGTTCTCTTCCAGATGGAAATTTTGAGAAAGGTGAGAAGATGTTTTGGGAGGAGAGATCAGATAGAGGTTAGGCTTGGAGATGCATCTCACATAACATCAGCTCTGTCACAGTTAGACATCAGATGTGAGGCTCTAGGAAGTCCTTGGAGCAGGACAGGGCCCTCCTGGGGTGACTCATTTAATCTTAGGATGGTTCCCAGGACAGATGAATGCTGTTGGCTTCTGTGGGACTGTAGACCCAGAAGAGATGGGAGGCCTAAATCTGTGATGGACAAAGTGGGGTGTGTGAATCCTGGAGTTATAATTACCCTGCACAAAGCCATTGACTGCATGCATGGAAGAAGAGGGAAGCTGCTGCCCATGTGTGGAAGATCTTCAGCCTGAAATATCAAATGATTAGGCAATTTTGTAACAAAGCCTAAAAGATTAGGCTTGTTTGTAACAAGCTATCAAAGACCTTGTCTGAGCACAGCTTGAGGATGGGTGGGTTTTGTCCTTTTGGGGTGTGCCATTGTGCACAGGGACTGCCTTCCTGGAGAGAAACAGCTTTGCTGAAGCTGGGTCTGAGATTCCAACCCCAGATCAGGAGGGCTCAGTGAGATCAGTTAAACAGCTTGAGGACTCGAGGGCAGGGATGCAAGCAGCAGGCCAGCCTGATGGGAAGGCATGAGCCAAGCTACATGCAGCACTCAGCTTGGCTCTCTTGTCAGTGGGACTGTGCCTGAAGGAGCAGGTGAATTTTGACTGCAAATCTTGCTAAACAGGGTTAGAGCAGCTTAAAGAAGGCACCTCTTTAGAGCCTGACAGTTTTCTTATCTCTGAAAGACCCTCCTTCAACTACTCCTAAATATAGCCAGGTTGCAGTGACAGGCTCTAAAACTCTGAATATAGGCAGGCTTCAAGCTTCCCTGCCACCCTTTCTAATCCCTGGCTCGGGTGGCTTTCCTCTGGTTTGAATGCAGCTCCAAGAATATAACATACGCATATTTATTGGTGAGAAAGACAGGAGGAGAGTGACAGACAGAGGGAAGAGAGGCCTATCCAAGGATGGATCAAGTTGTATGTGTCATCTCTGTCACCTGCTGGCACCAGTCTGGGCTGGTGGAAACAGGGCTCCCTTGGGTGATGGCTCTGCTAGCCATGCCTCACTAGGAACAGCTTTTGGGTTCCTCATCTGGGCAGCTTGGTGCTCATGGCTGTAGCTCCAGGGCAGGCATCATAGTCCCCCTGCTAGTGCCACACACAGTGAGTGTGCCCTGGACACAGGAGGGGCTGCCTGAGGTGGGAACCAACACACCGGGGTGTCGTGATCAGATCCTGCTGGACAGTGGGCTGCCTTTTCCTCCATTTCAATATTTGCTTCTGTCAAGAAAAGGAAGATTTTTATCATAATGAACAAACACATCAAAAAAGCCTCCTATTCTTTCTCCTAAAGAGTTTTCTTTTACTGTGGAACATCACAGAGACGCTCCTTCCTCTGGTGGTCCCTTTCCAGAAGGCTTATCAATTTGTCTTTTGTACTTGGTGGTGTTTCTGTCAAGTTTGGGATGGGAGTCACGTCTCAAGATGGGTTTGCTGGCATGGGAGATCTAGTATGTTGTTGGAAGAACTGGCAATAGGCTGAAAGGCCTTCATCAATAATGTCTTTCACATGAAGTAGCTTCCTGCTCTCAGAGTTGTAGGCTCAAGTCAAGCAAAATCAGTCACTTGTTGTTCATCTATTTTTATTTCCTCCATGTGGTTTGCTGCAGTCTTTCTTTGCCCAGATGGTCAAATAAATTGCTGTCACTAAACAAGAGTCTCTGAATGGTGATTCCTAAACTCTTCCTGTTCTTTAACTGTTAAATGAGAAAATGTTTCACTTTCTTTATATTATGCCCATTTGCTGCAGCTGTTTTTCAGTTTCTCCCCTGGAACCCAGAGGATCCATAGGTATTTTTGTTTGTTTCTCCAGCCTTCAAACTGTGTGATCAGACTACTCAGAAAGCTCTTCCTTGTCTGTATTTAAAAACTGTTACAAACTTTGATGTGCTTGTTTACAGGGAGCTTCTCTGAGGATCCAGCCATGTTAAAGAGGTATTTTGACAAGGTTCTGGGCATATCAGCCAGAAAATGTTTGGATTGGGATTGTACAATTTTATGTTTTTTTATTTTGTTAGTAATATTTTATATCTAGCTTTAGTAGCATTATACCTTCCAAGAGTTTTCCTGCTTTAGACAATGTTAGATGTTGACATTGGTACGTTTTTTGGTTTGGGAAAACAAACCTTGCTGCAATTGATACAGAGCTCTCCTTGTCTCCACGAGGGCAGGCAGGAGGCAGAGCCCAGGGCCAGCGTGGGCTGGGGGCTGTGAGTGAACCCCAGCCTGCAGGAGCCACTCACTGCTTCACTGAAAGCTGGCTTGAGCCTGCTTTTCTGTGAGCATGGAGAGAGTGGGAGTTCAGTGCTGGGAGAAAGCCAAGATATTGAAGCAGATCCTTGAAGGTGCCAGCCAGGATCTCTGTGTAAGGAAGCTGCTACGATGGGGCTTATTTTAGTGGTGTGACAGAAATGGAGCTCTGCTCTTTTTTTCAACAGACTGGATTTCTCCAGATGAATTCACAATTCGTATAGTGAGTATTTCCTCCTAACAGAAACAAAGAGGGCTGTGACTGTTCTCTGGCCATTCCAACATGACATTTCTGTGAATTAAATTTCCTGAAGAAAAAAGCTGATTTATTTTAACATAATAACTAAAGCATTGCAAAAAAGTTTAAATGTCGCAGAAAACACAATACAAATATCAATGCTGATGAACCTTAAATGCTGCAGAATAATAAAAACATTTAAATTCTCTTTTTTTGTTTGTGAAATTAATTTCACTGTTCTTTGGCCAGTGCCAAAGCTGTGTGACCTGGGAACATGGCACAAATCCATTCTGAGCAAAGGCACATCCAAGGATTTCCAAAAGTTTTCCAAACTTTCTCTTTGTACTTTTGCTGATAAGAAGAGAAAATGTGATGAATGAGTTGGGCTGGAACTGGGAGTGAGGCTCTGGTTGCTGGGGCTCACTATGGAGGGGAAGAGCCCTGCAGCTGCAGGACTTGGTCCAGAGCTCCTCTGGGGCAGGGGCTCACCAAGACAAGGCTGTGTGTCCTTCATTTCTCACACTCCTCTCTGACTGTTGGTTGGCTGCTGTAATGTTGGGTCTCAACCAAAACCTGCTAATGAGCTGCAAATATTGATCCTATTTGCCTTTGAGAAAGATACAGGTGCCAAGTTACATGTTTATGGGCAACAGAAAGATAATGATCTGGAGCAGCTTTGGTCTGAGATTTCCAAACTGCAGTTTAGTGATTAGCTTACAGAAGCACAGGAATGTTAATTAACAGTCTGTATACTCTCTAGGCAAATAGAAAGTATTTGGAACTGTACATAAGGCTCACAATTGTTTCCAAAGGTATGAAATTACATGTTAAACTACTGAAAAAAATCTCTGTGGGGTTAGATGATGCTCAGCTAGAAGAGAGTCTGGATTTGTGGGTTGGCAAAGCAAGGGTCTAGGGAGAGGGTGAGCTTTTTGGTGAATACCATCTGTCATGAAAACCTGTCTGATATGTAACAAAGACAATGTTGAATGCTCATGGTCTTGAAGACATTTCTTCTGTCATCTTACTTTTCTTGCTCCAAACCCAATTTTTGCAGGCTTTGGACTATGTGTAAGGATTTATTATTGCTATTAATTTCTATTATTCCCTTAAACACTTCCTTGAGTTGCTCTAGAGGTGTGAAGGGCACTCTTGTAAAAGAAAAGGAGGAGAATCCTTCCTTGAAGAGCTTTCAGCACAGAAGGCAAACTGCAATCAGCAGTACAGAGAAAAAAAACAAACCCAAACCCATCTCAGAGAAGGAAGGGGAGGGCTGTGTTAGGAAATTGCCAGCTGAAGAGCATGCAAAAAGGCAAGCTGGTTTGCAGGAACCCTGAGTGACAGGTGTGGTACAGTGTCCTCTGGGTCAGAACAGGAAGGTGACATCCCAGTGTAAGCCCTACAGTCTTAGGCAGGCACCTTGTGGTGCTATAAATAGTTCACCTTATTTCCTCCTCTGGAAGGATCACACCCCACACAACGTAAGATCGGCTCTAGGGCTTAGCATTCTTGGTGGCTTCTTTCTCCCTTTTACCCTGCACCTGATTCACACAGACACATGGACAATTTTCCTGTTGTTTGCCTCTTTCCACCAACAACCATAAGACAAGTCTTGGGTAAAATGCACCTTTCAATGCAAGGTGGCCATTGTAGCAGCAAGAGACAGCAGGGCAGTCTCGAGCAGCAACCAATCCAGTACCAAACAATAGTGGGAAGGGGGGAAATCTCCAGCCCACCATCTCAAACCAAACCTCAGTTTCACCAGGATTCCTCAAAGCTCACTCATCAGTTTCTCAGAGACAGCAATAATTCAGAATGACCTATTAGATAAAGAAGACACTGATACAGGTTTGCTGAGAAAGAAGCTCATCTGTGAAAAGAAGGGCAGCTTAGACAAAGGGGAGGCAAGTCTGGTCCTGTTGCATCCACAGCAGTGCTCCCTGAGGAGCCTTTCACTCCACCTGCAGCCTTTAGTAGGGGGGGTTAATGCACTATCCTGCTGTGTAGCTCTAGAAAAGCTCCAATAACAGCTTCCACCCACCCACACCCTAAACAAGTAATATTTGTCCATAGTTCCCTCTCATTCTGGTCCATCAGCATAGGGCCAGGTCAGCAGCAGTGGGGGCACAGGACACCCCGTGTGTACCCTTGGTGCTGGGCTGCTCAGGGACCAGTGCCACTGCTGCTGGCCCTGCTGGGGCTGAGGGTCCAGCCGAGGCTCCCTGCCTCCAGGAGACCCTGGCAGTGCTGACTTTCCAGTGCAGGTGCTGCCTGTGTTCAGTATCTGGCACGGAGACACCTTCTCGGTGCTTAAATAATAATGATGGATTTCTGCTCTGGAGTGATAACTTGTGTTGCACAGCTGGGTTAATGTGTGTCAGCTGTCATCGTGCCTGTCAGCCGCTGCTGCCACTGAGCAGCAGATAAGTAAATCTGCCATGATGCATATCCCAGAGAGAGCAGGGATTAAATATTTCATCGCCTCAGACACTGAAACATCTCCTAATTTGGTGTCCTTTTCTAGAGGTCACATCCTCTCGGATCGCCCAGCCCTGGGGGAGAGCAGAGGCTGCCCAGGTTTCAGAGGCTGCAGGGCTGGGCATTGCTGGCAGCAAAGTCCCTGCAGCCAGGGGAGCCAAGCTGCTGTGCCAGTCTTGGCACATGTAAAAATAAGCAGAAACTCAAGAAAAAAGAAAAACCTCCTTTTTTCCAATGGGTCTGATGAGGCAGACAAGCCCCTATTGTACAGAGCAGGGACAAGTGGCCAAGTACCCAGATTAGGCTGTCTCTGGGACTCACTGAGCACCCAACACCATGGATTGAGTACCTGCCACATGTGGTGACTCACTCCACATGGGCAGCACTGTGGAAAGCATCCACTGTGGCTGTAGTTAGGTAAATGTGCTTGTTTCTGGTGTTCCCAAAGAGATGGGTCACTGGACTACAGAGATGAGCTTGGTGCTCATTCCTACAGCCCTTACACCACCCTGTGTCCATCCTCTTTCTTCTCTGCAGTGATATGCAAACTCCTTTGCTAGCAAAGTCTCATATTATTGATTGCTTGGAGACAGGAAAAAAAGCTACAATTCAGATTTCTTCACTCTCCTGGACTTGCCTATGTTACCCATAGGAACTTTATATTGAAGGAATTTCCTGTGCAAAGTACCAGTTTGTTGAGACTAAAATTTTCTTGGATGCTTCTTTTTTAACACTTGAACCAGGATATTCTAGGGGGATGTGGAAAATGAAAGGAAATTATCTGATAAATAAAATCTTGGATAATTTTAGACTAACTACCTACAGAAACAAATGAAAATGAGAATATCTCCTTTCTTTGTACCACACTGGAAGAGACAAAGACCCATCCTGTTAGTGCTGCTCAGGAAATAAAGTCCTCATTTTCCAGAAAGACTTAATGAACGACAAACATTCAAAAACCAGGAAGACATATAAACATGAGTTTTGAAAATCCGTATTTCTTTCTTATTTCCTGAGAGCTAGTGGTTTTCTTTGCAATTATGAGGCACAGAAGGGTGATTTTTGTTTGGTGTCTTTTTTTTTTTTTTTTTTTTTTTTTTTTTTTTTTTTTTTTTTTTAAAGCTGAGGTTGAAGTACAGCGGACGATTCAGAACTGGAACTTGGAAAACAGAAAGCATGAGCAGTTGTGACACTTCTAAACTTGTAGGTAATTCTACAGGCATTTCATCTTCATCCTTTCCTTGTCTTCATCTGAACTAATTACCTTCCTTTGCTGTGCTCTCTATGTGGACATCAGATAGACTGTATCCTCCATATGGGTATGTTCCCCTACAGGCCTGTGGCTGCACTGACTCTGGGATCAGTAGCTGGATCTCAGCAGAAAACAAACTGAGGTTTTGCAGGTGTTTCTTCCTCCTTCGCTGTTATGTAAGGTCTCCAAATCAGTATTCATCTGTGCTCTGTGAAGTAGCAGCATTTCTGCTTCTTTTGATTTTTTTTTCATTCAGGGAAAGCATAGTTTGTGCTGGCTTCTTACATAAAAATAGCAAATTTTATGAGATGCACTTCCCTCAGGCCCCACAGAGTAGAATTTGTTCTGTAATAAGAGACCAATGTGTTTTAATTGCTTGTTGTAGACTATTACCTGTTAAATTTTTCTGACAGTGTGACACTAGCAAAAAACTTCTTTTCTGTTTTGCTCCTTCTACTTTAGAGCTGTCAAACAACTTCAACATCTAAGGATAAAACATGACAGATGACTCAAATATGTGACAGGTCATAAAATATTGATTCTTCACATAACCTGCTAATGAAACACATGCCACCATGGGTAAGTCTTTCTTACTTTGGATTCCTGACTTTCAATTGTTGTAATTCCAGATTAGGTTGTAGTCTAGAATTAGGAAGTAATGGGTTTGGTCCCAGGAAATACTAAAGCCTATAAATAACAAATCAGTTCTACTTTTCTTTAACTAGTGTTTTTTATCTAGACTCCCAGACACATTTTTGTTAAAATCTACATCTGATGGAAATCCTTTTGGACCTTTCTGGTTCTTTTTTGACTCAGTAGAAGCAAGCCAACTCCTAAGATCATATTATAATGAGAAGCACCAAGGATCAATCAAGGACTTCCCGTTGTGATTTTCTTCCCGAAGAGAAGAACCTTCTCTTGATCATGTATGAAATAAATAATATTTACTAGATTTTTTACAGGATTTTGGCATTTTTCTCGTTAAGCTTATAATTTTCAGTCTTTATAGGTAATTTTCAATGAGCAACAGCTCAGTCTGGGCTTTCTTGTCTGGTCTTACTGGGTCCTTTCTGTCAAATGAAGGCAGTATTTTTTTGCTAGAGATCTCTATGTAAGATCTTCTGGCAGGAAGTAGGGGATGCTGCCCTACCTTTCAAGGACACTGAACCTACCTTGGAAGCAAAATCTGGAAAACAATGTTCAAAACTAGATTTCTAATCTCTTGAGTAGGGGTTGTGTCTGGTACAAATTTTGTGCTTCAGCAGTGAAGTGGTGGGAACTGCCAGCCTCCTGACTCAAGCCTGTGCAAGCAGAATTTTGTCTTCCCTTCTAAAACACTTCCCTGCCTGTGACTGAAAACTTCCCACAGAAAAGTTAACACCATCCCTCCTAAAAGGGCCCTTTCTATTGTGGTGAGATCCCCTTTTAACAGTGAGCTTTCAGTGCAAATTTATCTGGGGCCCGAGGAGTGCTGGTGCTAGGTGTTGGAGGCTGGCAGACATTCAGCCCTGAGAGCAGGAGGTGCTGGAGTCTGACATGGTCTCTGCTGCTGTTGAGGGGGAGACCCCTGCTCTCCATAACTCCCATGCTTGGAAAACTCAGCAGCCCACAGGTGCCAGGCTGTCCCTGCTCCAGATGGAATGAATGGTGCAGAGGAGCAGATGTGCTTTAGGCTGTTTTGTTGGAAGTAGAGGAACATATCTTCTGTGTGGCTTCAGAGGGATGGATAAGCTCTTCCAGGAGCACCATGCAATTATTCCCAGGCAGATCTAACCTTAGGAGTGCTGACAATCACAGGACAACACTTGTAAGCAAAAATACAGCCCCTTTTCTGAGGGGGAGGGTGCCAGCATGGCCAGGGCCGACAGCAGCAGCAGCTGAGTTTTTCCCAGGCACTGTTTGCCACACTTGGAGGATTTGGAGGATGCAGCCAGACCCTGAGAGTAATCAAATTACCAGAATTGGCACTTTAATACTTCACTCAGGAATTAAAGTGAGGTGAGAAGACTAGCCCTTGTATCACAGCAGCCCCATTAGGGCTGGATGATAAAAAGTGTATTGGAAGTATAGAACAAGCATTTGATGAACACTAGTTGATGTAGCACCTGTGTGCTTGGGAGGTTTTCTGTTTTCCACTTCCATAAGCCAGACTTCTAAAAGAGTTTAACCATGAATCTGAAAAACCTGAAAAGCATTCTCATGGCATTTAGAAAACTTTATTTAGATAAGCTTCTAGGAAAACAAATGCAAAACTTGTTGGAAAAACACACTGTTAGAGTGGTGATTGGTGAAGGACTGTGTTTATTAGTGTTTCATGGGAATCTGTCTTAGGTCTGGTGTTATTTAAATACTTCCACTAACAACTTAGATAGTGGAATAGAGGGTCTCCAATGGAATAGAAGTTATCCTCCTCCATTTGTGAGTCACAGTAATTCAGGAGGGACTCTAAGAGTGTTGTAGGTCAGAAACAGTATTCAACATTTATAATGAGTTAGAGAAATGATCCAAAAAACAGGACACAATTACAATTCAATAGCAATACATGTATGGGCAAAGGAGAGAGTTGTACAGGATAAAAGTTATTAACCAAATGGCCACATGACTCCACAAGGCCCTTCTGTTGTGAAAAATAGACAAATGCCCTACTACTTTGAAGAAGCAAAAAAAAAAATTATCTGCAAGATGCACAAAGTGAGTCTGCCAGGCTGCTCAGCAGGCCTCAGCTGCATGGCTGGCTTGTAAGGGGGAAGTGTACCTACCTGGTGAATACAAGAGTGGAACAAGAGTGTCAGGAGCCTTGGAATTCTTAATATAAGGGAAAACATGGGCAATTGATCTGTGTAATCTAGAGGAAAGAAGACTTAGTGGACATAACACTCTTAACTATGAAAAAAAGCAGCTGCGAAAATGAAGGGAATAAATCAGGGGAATGTGACAAGTAATGGACTTAGAGAGCAGCCAGGGAAATTTCACAGACATTAGGAAAATCCTGTCCAAGATAAAGTCCCTTGGCTTGGGGAGCAGCTGCTGAGAGAGGAGTGGGAGCATGCTAATGTTGGAGTCCTGCAGTGCTCCCCCCACCAAAAATGCCCTCCCTTCCTGCAGCCAGGCAGAGCTAGAGGCCCATAAAACCCCACATTGTACTCACTGACATACAGCAGGGGGACAGGAAAATAAAAATGTGCTGCCTCCATCTTACACTCTTGGCCCCCACAGGAGGGACACAGCCCTGTGAGGAGGCTGGGCTACAGGGGCAAATCACAAGGCAGGGCTCAGGAGACAGCAGTGTCTTGCTGTTCACCCTCTCCAGCTGGAGGGACTAAATTACTTAGGAACATCATGTTTTCTCCCCAGGTGACTTACACAGAGGGCATTTCCACTGATGAGGGAGGAACGATTGCCCAGCCCATATTTTTGTGCCAACTGTACTGTCTATTTTTAACAGCAAGCTGCCATTAGCATTTGTTTGCTAAAAATAAACACATTTCAAATGCAATTCATTACCTAGCGCATTAGGGTAAAGGCAATTTATTCTTCAGTCAAGAAGAAATATTTTTAAGAGATAAATTGGTTCATGCAAATATCTGTGACTTGCACTCAGTGCACGTGGTACCAGCAGAGACAGTGCTCTGATTTCAGTCAATTGATGGGATAGATCACAAAATTCAGGAAGCTGCTGAGGAGCTCAGTGTAACATCCTATCTAATTTAATTAAAAACACGATGACAATTATGTAAGAGAAAAACAAAAAAGAGATGTGGGGTGGTAGACACAGTTCTCCCTTTGAACTGCAGTGAAACAGAAGTATAACAAAGGGACAGATAAGGCTCTTGAGGAGGGGGTGTTCTTTATTATATCAATGGTAATGACTTCCTAAAACCTAAACATCACTGCTTCTTGCTCACAGAACAGGGGAATATTACAAGGGCAGAATTCTGAATCAGAAAATGCCAGTACAGAAGGATTTTAAAATGGGTTTAGATGAGCTGCTGAGCCAGGTGATGGATGGTGATCTCTGGTGAACCTCTCCTTCATTAATCCCTTAGTTTCCTTTTTAGTAAAAAGAAATATTCCCAAATGTTTTGTGGAAATAAAGTACTTGAAGCAAAACTTGCTGTCCTTTGGCAGGAGGATTTTTAGGGCATGTAGTGAATTCCTGCTTTGAAGGTTCACAAGTAGGAACTGAACCTGAGTCCCACATGCCCCTCTCTCCTTCAGAAAAAAAACAATGTACCATAAATAAATTTTAAAAACCATAAAAAGAAAGAATCGACTCAGAGTCCTCAAGCTATATGGAGGAAAAGCAAAGCTTTCATACCCAGCTGCTGGTAATGCAGAAGGTCCTGCAAAATCGGCACCGTCTGATTTTCCCCACTAGAGGGGACTGCGGTATCTGGAGTTACCTGCTCACTCAAAGCAGTTCTGGTAACTTCAAAATATGTGGCATTACTAAGAAAATTAATTACTGATACTTGTAATATAATTCAAAACAGTGTAAAATTGGAATATATCAGAAACCCTTATTCAATGCACAAAATGAAAAAAATACTGACTTGGATTTGGGTTCCTTCATTTAACAGTATTTTGATGTTGACAGATTAAAAAAAATAAAGTTTATCTTTTTGTTTATCTGAAAAATGCAGGACGTTTCTCTATACTGTTTTGCAATGTACACGTGAAATACTTTAAATTAAAACACAGTGTGTTTAATATCAGAAACCTAATCTATAAAATGCTCCTGATGATTCACAGCAACTTGCATTAAATCTGCAAAAACCAACACCTTGCTGTCCCCAAAACAGCTTGGTGGCAGGATCCTTAGCTAATTGCAAACACTGGAAACAAAATACAGAGAGAGAGATAAGAGCCCAGGTGTGCTTCCCACCTTAGATGTGCTGCTGGGAGATGCCACAGCAGGTGGCACAAAGAAGGTTCTGAACATGGGAGAAAACAACTTCTGACTTCTTCTCATGGCCTCTTATCCCTACAGTTTTGGCAATTAAGTAATTCCAGGTGCCTGTTTCACCAGAAACATCCATCAAAGCAGCACAAGTTAAAAGCACATTTGCAGTTGTTGAGGTTTTGAATTCCAGTATAGGGAATAACAGAATCATAGAATTGTTGAGGTTGGAAAAGGTCTAAGACCATTTATTCCAATCTTTAACCCATCATCACTATGTTCACACCCCTTAAGTGTCACATCCACACACCTTTTGAACACTTTCAGAGACAGTGTTTCTATCACACTTCCCTGGGCAGCCTATTCCAGTTCCTGGCCACTCATTCAGTGGAGAAATTTTTCCTAGTATCTAATCTAAACCTCCTCTGCAACTTCAGGACATTTCCTCTTGACCTGTTACTTGTTACCTCCTCTCAGGGAGTTGTAGACAGTGATGAGGTCACCCCCGAGCCTCCTCTTCTCCAGGCTAAACAACCCCAGCTCCCTCAGCTATTCTTTGCAAGAATTGTGTTCAGCATGTAAACACTGGTGATTAGTGCCAAGAACCAAGACTTGGGTTTGAAGCTGGTTGTCCCTGCCAATAGGTTTTGTTTTACAGAGCTTTATTTGCATCAGTTCTTACTAAGGGAGAAATAGTGGGAGATACCTCCCTCGTCCTGGGATTTATCCATGTGTGATTGTGCTGCAACTTCTCCCCTGCCACAGTGGTGATACTGTTGGAGAACCTATTTGAAACTTGCTCACCACTGCATCTCTTTGGCAAGATCAACCCCTGCTTTATTCCTGGTCTTTTGCTGCAAATCATCCAACCAAAATTCATATTTTCTATCTGCCAGTTGCCAGCAGTTTTCTTGTCTTGGTGTCAGAGACTCAGAAAACTGCAGAGGTCAGCAGGCACCTCTGGGTTACCTGCTCCTAATCCACTGTTCAGAGGGTCAGCCAGAGCAGGTAACTCAGGGTCATGCCCAGTCAGGTCCAACAATGGAGGTTCCAGCACCTCTCTGGCAGCCTGCTCCAGTGTTTGACAATGCTTGCTGTAAAAAAGTGGGTTTTTCAAAGTTTAAATGTAATTTCCTGCATGTCAATTAGTATCTGTTGCGTCTTATGCAGTCCCAAGTAGAGTCTGGTTCTGTCTTCTTTCCTGGGCTCCCATCAGGTATTTATACACTCTCACAAGGTATCTATTGAGCCTTCTCTATTCCAGGCTGAGTAACAGCAGCTCTTTAATCCCTTTCTACAGGAGAGTTGCTCCAGTCCCTTCATTACTCTATTGGCTCTTCACTGGATTCTCTCCAGTATGCCCACGTCTCTTGCACTGAGGAGCCCAACACAGGGCACAGCACTGCAGGTGTCACCAGTGCTAAGTGGAGGATCCTGCTTTGGCACAAGGGCACATCATTAGCTCACAGGCAGCTTGGTGTCCTCTAGAACCCCAGGTCCTTTTCTATCAAGCTGCTTTCCAGCTGGGTGTCCCCCAGTGTATTCTGGTGTGTGGGCTTGTTCCTCTCCAGGTGCAGGACTGGGGGTATCCCAACTTTATGAGGTTCCAATCCACTCATTTCTCCAATCTGTTGAGGTCCCTCTCAGTAGCAGCACAACCCTCTACAGCTTCAACACTTCTCCCAGTTTTTTATCTGCTGTATCATCCAGCTGGACTTTGTGCCACTGATCACAGACCTTTAACCTGGCAGTTCAGCCAGTTTTTGGTCCACCTCACTGTCTAATTATTCAGCCCACCCTTCATCACCTTGTCTGTGAAGTTATGGCAAGCACTCAAAATCCCTGCTGAAGTCAAGGTGAGCAATGCCACTCACTGCTTTCCCTGTGACCACTGAGGCAGTCACCTTGCTGTACAAGGTTTTCAGGTTTTCTCAGGTGCCTTTGTAAATCCAGACTGACTACTTCCAATCAGCTGCTTGTTCTTGGTGTTTGGAAATGATTTCCAGGACTATTTACTCCATGGCCTACCCAAGGATTGAGGTAACACTGCCATGTATGTTGCTCCCCACATCATCCCTCTTAGTGATAGGAGTGACACTGAATGTCATGTCTATGGTATGCCCAAACATATTGAAATTATTTAAGTGCTTTTTTGATTCTGTTGGTGAATGCACAAATGATTTCTATGATCATCTTCTTACTATGGGAATGGCAACTTTTCAGGTGCCTTCCCCAACAACAGTTTTCCTTAATTGCTCCTTTCATTCCAAACTCATTTCCTGCTGTTCTCTTGTCAGGGAGTGTGACCAGGACACCAGCTCAGTGCAGGTGAGTCACTGGAATGTTTCTTCACACACTGGGCTCTTTCCAGAGGGCTGAACCTCTGCCACAAGCACAGTCAGCTGCTATGAGGAGGGAGTGCAGTGGGAACTGACAGTGGCTCAGAGGACAGAGTGGGAAGTATGAAGATTTTTAAAGCTACCTTTTCTTCTCTCTCTCCCTTTCCTAATTGATTCTTGGTCCTGAAGAAATTCCTGTGGGATGCTGCTGTCAGAAACGTGTCTCCCTTCCCCCTTATTTTCATTGCTCCCTTTGCAGGTGACAGGCAATTTTCTCCCATTTATTAAGGTTATCTTTTCCTATACCCATCACAGGTTTCAATCTCCTCTGTCCTTTTCTGCTTTCAATTCTCTTCTTTTTTGTTCTAAGAAGAGAAAAGAAGGGAGCACTGGCATCCCAATTATTTATATGCAAATATTTCCTCTACTTTTGTCCTGATTTAGCAAAAGTTAGAGTCCTAAAGGAGCAGGCAAGAGAGTCCCTTTTATTCCCATCAGGCATTCTTGAGGCTTCATTCCTTGCTAGCAAAGCAGTTTACAAGACCAATGGAAAACTGGAATTCTTTTATCCCTGCTGCAAAATTTGTTTTATAATTATGTACCCTATTCTAAAATGTATATGTGGTCTTAATCCTCCTAATATGTAGGGTTTAATATGTATAAAAAGCCTGCTATGTACATCATCTCAGCACAGAATTTCAATTTCTAGAAAGGCTGAGACTGAATTAAAAAGGAAACACTGTGCATGGCAATGAGCTCATTTTGACAGGCTGAATTAATTTTAAATAATAAGGAAGTAATTTCCATCTCACTAAATGCCTACATTTTTCTGTAAAAATAAAACACTATAGACAGAAAGATACTCTTGAGAAGTGTCTCTCATAGAGATAAGCAAACCAGATAGCAATTAAAAAAGTAAATAAATCATAATTACAATAGTAAAAGGTAGTATTAATGCACTTCAGGCCCAGCTACTTTGATTGATTTCTGCTTTATCTCATTAGCTTTATAATCAGAAAAAATATAATCAGATGAAGATACTTAGATTTAAGCACAGACAAATACCTCCAGCAGCTAGATGTGGCTGTTTTAAGGATGCACTCACAACCGCCTGATGCAAAGAAAAGACCATGAGAAAAAAAGGCATAGGAAGATGTAGAGAAAGAGATCTCTACACCACCATCCCTGGTCCCCACTGCCCAAAAACATAACAGGCTTGCAAATGAAATGTTCTGTGGATGGTCACATAGGGGACATGGCTTTCTTTGTTGAAGCATGACCAAAAGTCATGATGCTTTCTGTGAGAGCCAAGACATAGTATTACCCATCTGGAATTGAAAAGAGCTGTTTGACTCTCTCCTCTAGAAGAGGGGATTCACTTCTGTACTCCAGACTAGTCAGGAGAGTTTTCCCACCACCAGGCTGGGAACACAAGAGGGCACGTGGCACTGTGGTGTTGAGGGTTTGCAGCAGGGCCTCAGGGACCAACCTCGGCACTCAGCCTTCCTTCATTTAATGAGCTGTGCACAGGTACACCCTGCACAGTGCTCCCCTGCCCTGGGGAGGGAACCACCAGACACCCTCCACATCCCTCCTTGGACAGTGACTTATTCTTTGCATAGCATCAAGAGGAGCATCTAAGGTCATGGGTGTCTGTGTTTTTGTGCATTCTCCCCTTCTCTAGCATATTCTCTAGCATGTTCTGAGCTGGGGTGTAAGGCACTTTCCCAGATTGCAGGCAAAAAATCCATCCCCTTTTTTAACCAACAGCACGGTGGTTCAAACATCTACCTAGAAACGGGAGATCCTGGTGCAGCTCTAATCCTTTCAATAGCTGCTTGACTACAAAGTGTTCTCCAAAATGTGCCTTTTTTTGTCCTGTAAATGAAACTGGGAGAAAGGGAATATAAAAAGCAAGATCAAGGATGACATTGTAGCCTGGTGACAGGGGCACTAAGCTGTGGAAAAGGTGATCTGACTTCCCTTCTCTACTCCCATTAATATTTAATAGTCATTAAATTAACAGTCAGGGACATGCAGGATTAACTACAGGTCAGCATCCTCATACTTATATCTGAATGAATGAGATAGTGCTAGTAGGGATGGAAATAAGCTATTAGCAATGAGCACGGCCAGCATGTCAGTAACAGGCACGAATTTAAATGATTTAAACACTGTCCCTGAAAACCAAAACAATGAAATGGCTGCTCCAGTACAGAGACCCACACAAACCCTGCTGAAACCTCCAGAACAAACACCCACAGAGATGTGAAACTCTTTGGCAAAAATCAGCTCTTACTCTCTGTGGATTTGCTGAAGGGACTTGCAAGAGACTGACAATGCTGATCACAGGGAAAACAGCCATAAACAGCTTTTCATGCACTCACAATAGCAGTGGTCTCAAAACAATCTGTGAAGGATGCTGTAACTGGTCCACCTGCACTGCCAGGAGAGGAGCTGAGGACCCTTGCACCAAACCACCAGGCTCATTTTCAGGCTCATTTGTGGGGTTGGAGTGGCTGATGGAGCCACAGGAATGTCCTTCTGCTCCCTTTCAGCCTGCCCTGACACTGAGGCACAGAAGAACCTGACTTTTCTCCTGCAGTTCCTATTTTGGGTGCAGCTTGGGAACACCACTGACTGCAGCTGTTAGTGCAAGATTCCCTCATCTTTTCAGTGCTCTTTAAAATGAAAAGCAATGTAATCTCAAACAACCTTTCCACTTCTGAAGGAACCACATTGATGGCCAGCTTGTTCCTTTGTCCCACAAGGGGAGAGCACAAGGGGACAAGCCTGTTCATCTGTTTTGGTGGACTTGTTTGCTATCTCTGTTTAGGAAAGGCTTCCTACCAGTTGTGGTTTCCCATTTGCAGAGGAGCAGAGAGGAGGAGGGCTGTCCTCCCCAGAGGGATGCCTGCTGGATTTGACCAGGCAGCTCAGATCTCAGGCAGCTTATTTTCCCACAGTTGCTAAGAAACCAAAAACAATCAGCTGCTGAAACAACTGTTTAGTACATTTTTCCCTCCATTTGTCTCATTGTGGATTACAGCAGCTCTAAGAGTCGCTGGGCTTTCCCTGTGCTTCTGGTGGTGAGGAGCTGGGCAAGCACGGCGCTGGGGAGGAGAGTTTGACCTCGGTACCTTTTGTAATAGGGCTCCAAGCACACAGGTTGTTTCCATATGTGGCCATCAGGGATTTCCCTCCCTGGAACTGTCTGCAGGGATCTCAGGAACACCTGTTCACAGATGTCATTCCAGAGCTCTTTCAGCTCCCTTTACAACCGGAGTCAGCACATTCACCCGAGTCACCAGTAGCTCCAGCTGTGATTTTAATGAAACCTGTTGTCAATTCCTACTTCAGTGTTTCAAATGTATCCATTTATCCCCTTGCAGGCCTGGCTCTGGCAATCTTCTTGCCCACAGCCATTCACAATTTGCCTGGGAGAAGAGACAGTGATGATTGCCCTGCAGGCTTTTGGAGTGCCGTCAGGAAAGAGACCATATGGGGTTCCCTATGGCTGAGAGCCAGATGGCCAGTGAGCCACTGAAGAACCACAAAATCCCACAGGAGGTCGATACCTGCTGGGAACATCACCCAGGAGAAAACTCCTACCCATATTTAGCTGCAATAACAGAAACAAATGAGAAAATAGGCTTGGGAAGGAGCATCCTTAGTCAAGGCAGAGGTAGGTTTCCAGATCTGCTTTGTGTAGCTTAGCATGAGGCATTTGTCTCTGGTTGAAGGGGACTGTAAGGCTGCTAAAAAACTTTGGGGAATAACCTTCTCTGCATAAAAGACTATATGAACTTCACTTCTTCATTTCTCTGTCATGTCAGCTCAGCTGCATGTTCACTATTAATAATAGGTCCAACTCCGCAGAGACTCATAGTGTCTTGGAAATGTCACCTATCAAGGTACACAAATAAAGCTAGAACAACCTCAAAATATTAACTGCTCTGTGTGTTTGCTAATAGTTCTGTGCTGACCGTGAGGGCTGGGTTTCTGTTCCCAGCACAATGCCTGTAAATTCTGCTGGTTCCCTGGCGGGCTGGCTTGTTTTTATTAAGTGGTTACGTGCTGTGCTTCCCTTATGTGGAACCCTCTGTTTTCTGATGGAGCTTGTGGCTCTTACAGCAAGTTACAACCTTTTTTCCTGCAGCCTTGGTAGAAACTGGTTGTTGTATCAGCTCATATATTTTGTAACTCCAGCAAATAAATCTGTGTGATGTGCAGGTCAGTAAAACAGAGATCTCTACTGCACAAGAAAGAAGTGACACAGTGTTGGGAGTGAGAGGCACCTTGGCTTGGCTTGTGAGCTAAGCATGTTCTGCTGAGCCAACACTCTTGGGAGCTCCTGCTCTGTGGTGGGGCAGCATCATGAAGCATTACTGTGATGATATAAATACTGTACTATCTACAGGGCTGAGGGGAGTATGAGGGCATGTGAAGGAACTGCTCCACGCTGTGGAGGCCAGAGGAGCCCAGAGACAGGCATTCCCCAAGAACAGGCAGGTATGTAAACAAAGTTCTCACCTTCTATATGTAAGGTCAGACCACAAGCACACTCAGTCCACACCTTATTTCTGGCAGTGGCCACAGTGGGTATATAAGGCGGGGCAGGGGAAACCATAGGGCTGTTTCCTCAAAATTATGTACCATCCAGCAATTTGGAGGGGGGAACTTGGGAGCCCAACAGACATCATTGCATGTAAGTGTCCTGGAATTCTTTTTGCCATGAGTATATCCATTTGCTTTGTGAACCTTTTTAGCACATAAAGTCCCAGAAGGGGAACTACAGGCAAGTGAAGTCCGTGTCACCCAGGATGTGGCTGCCTGACTGTCCTGAAGCTGCAGCCCAAGGCACTGTCATCTATTAAACCATCTTCCTCTCCTGAGGGGGAACAAACACTGACCTCACTTCAAACTCCCCAGGAGACAACAATCACCCAGTCAGTCATCAATTTTTCAAGTGGTATGTGTGGCTTCAGATTTAGAAGGGAAAAAAGGCTGTTCCCTCAATCTCAACAGCATTGTTTGCTGTTGTGACCTTGTGTGTGCCCTGTTCTAAAGCAGAGAGAGAGACTTTTTGAGAATAGTGGAAAGAGTTTGCTGCACCTTCTCTGATAGTATCGTGGATGATGAGGAAAAATAGGAATGAGGATCACTGACTAGCTCAGTGAATGGCCAAGTTACCTAATTGGGTTCCTCCAGACAGCTACTATGCCTAGCAAGAAATATAACTATATTATTATATGATGGCACACAGTTTATCAAATCTTGCCAAAGGAATATGTGTTCCCTGGTTATTTTTAATTCTTCAGAGCAAAATACTATTTTTTTTCCCAACATGTTTTTATCGGACAGTGATTAGAAACATATTTTGCTGACTGAGTTCAGTGTTCCTGAAAAAGGCTGGATTAAATCTTGAGGATGACCTAATCAGAGAAGCAGCTCTTAGACAACCAAGTAGGAAGAGGACACTGTAGGACCCAGCACATCACTAGGATGAACTACATTCAGCCTTTTTTGTTTGTTTGTTTTTAATTTTCTACCTGAGAAGTGACTTTGGCTGTTTACTGCACACATGTGAATTCCCAGGCCAGCAGTGGTGAGTTGCTACCTGGTTTGTAGGTTTTACAGAGCAGTCTGAGCATTACCTGTTCTTTCCCTCACATGGGCAGCCTGTAAATACTGCCTATTGCCTTTTGTACAACATGCTTATCAAAGGTTATGTGAAGCAGAGAGTTTTTGTAGGGCTCAGTAAACTTTACCACTGTCAGTGACAGAATTGTCTCTAAAGATGATGAAAAGCTGTGCACTGTTAGAAGGCTCCAGACCAAGCTCATTGAGAAACATTTATTATTAGGGGCATATAACCTACAAATTAATTAAATTCTAAGCATGTGAATGGAGCATCACAATATTTTATACAAATTATAATTAATTAGTCATAGAATTTACAAGGAATTCAGTTAAGTTCTGACTGGCGCATATTTTGCAACATTTTTAAAAACCTATTACAACTGACTTGACAATCTTAGCTGCAGGATATTATGTCCATTAATTGACTTTGGCAAAATGGACTTAGCCCTTTCAAGCCCTCTAATTTAGATACAATTTTTTCAGAATCTTCATCTTAAAAAAAAAACCCAAACAAACCCATGAACAAAAAACCCCCACCAAGCAACAGAAAACCCACATGAATATCCAGGCCCTAAAAATTTAACTTTTAAGTCTAATGCAGGGCACCCAAAATTTGCCAGCTACATATAAGTACTCTGGTTTACAGACTTGAATAAATTACTCTTGTATGTGGTTTCTTAAATCACCCATACCTCTTTTTTTGTTTATTAACTTTGATATACAATTGACAAGTCTATTTGTTACTCTACAGTGATATACTTAATCACAACTAATGTTTTTATTTAGAAATCTTTGTGGCATCTCTGATCTTTCTAATCTGTTATGAATGTTGTCTTTAAGGAATATGAAAATGGACGTATTAATTATAAATTGCTTCAGAGGCAGCTCCTGTCAGGCAAATAATTTTCTGTAAATCAGAGAGCTGAAAGAGCTTCTTGGATATGGTAAATATTTTTAAGTCTCATACTCAGCCTGAGCACCATACACAAGGTAGAGGTGAATGAATGTCCTCTGGATGGCGGGTAGTGTGACCTCTGCTCAAGAGACTCTGACAGTATCTTGTGTTCCTCATGTCACATCCCTTTATTTTTTCACTGGGGAAGAAAAAAAAATCTGGGTGTAGACATAGCCAGACACTTTACCTATCCAAATCTCAATCATAGTTTCCTTTCCAAAGAGAACTTTTCCTCAATGTAACTTTAATGTAAAGCCAGTTCTTTCACAGGCATTTAGAATATTCTCCATTTGTAATAACACAATGGAGGCAGGAAACGTGCAGCAGCTGTATCTCCTCCCCAGAAAGGATGTTTTTGACTCAGTATGGGCTGCAGAATCCTGTGCTACAAAAACGAGTGGCAAACAAAGTCTGACTCTGGTTTACTTGGAGGCAAGCTCAAGCAAGGCTAACTTGAGTAGGAATGTGGCATTGATTCCTCCTCCAGCTGCCCTTACTTTGTGCAGAGGACTAGAGAGCAAGAGAGTTGCTGCTCATGTCTCATTGAAGGCAACACTCAACACCAGAGACAGGAGTTGTAGGTGAGACATCAAAGGATGATTTGAAAATAACACAAACAAGACTGATTTCCTGAGAAAACCTATGGAAAACTTGGAAACTATATGATTTGAACTTCACTGAGGTGACACTCAGGGAGGAGGTTTTGTGTTGCAGGAGGGCTTGGAGAAGGAGGTGGCATGAAGAGGAAAAGGAAATGAGCATCTCAGAAGAAAGGAGGAGTAAAGTAGGAAAAGTCATAGAAGAAGTTTTATGGAAACTTTTGAGAGGCTGGACCACAAATCTGACAAAAAGGATGAAGGTGAAACAGTGAAAGGATTTAGTGTGATTTGCTAAGGAATTGATTTTAGTTGTGACATTTTGAGGGAAGACAAGGTGAGCATCAAGAGGGACAGAACAGAGAAGGTTGTGAAAACTGAGGATGGAGTTATCAATGGATCTACTGTGGGAACAAATAGATAATTTTGTAGGATGCTCTTGAGGGAATGTCAGCAGGATTAAATGACAGCATCAGTCTGAAAAGAAGGGAGAGGATGGTGGTAAATGTTGAAAATAGCACTGGGGGTGTGTGCTGCCTGGATACAGAAGCTAATAGGTTTACCAAGTACAGTCAAACAGAGTAGGCAAGTGAAGTAAGATAAGGGGCTCAGGCTTAGCTAGAGCCTGGGCAGGGAGGTTGGACCAGATGACCCACTCACCGTCCTCCCTCCCAACATTACCCATTTTGTGATTCTAATATTTAGTCCAGTGCAGCCCCCCATACTGCACATGTACTCTTAGAATCACAGAATCATTAAGGTTAGAAAAGACTTCTAAGATCATTGAGTCCAAGCATTAACCCATTAATCCTGCTCTGTTCAGAGAAGCTGCCTGGGCAGCATTAGAGGAATTTAGATATTTGTTATGAAAGTTTAGCAGGATGGAGGTGTATATGAGCAGAACCACCTGCTCACTAGGTCCCATCTGTACTGCACAGCCACCCCAGGGGTGTGTGCCACACTCAGAGGTTGCAGGGTCTATGATCATGCATGCCTGAATCCAGGATAATCACCCCCTTTCTCTGCTGTCCTAACAAGCGGCCCTTTCCCACATACCTGGGCAGAAGCAAGTTTTGTAAACTGAAGGGATTATGTGCTGGATATTGATATTGGATATATGTTTTTTTGGATATTGATATTGGATATATGTTTTTTGGACGGTTTGGTGTGTCATACCCTTGAGTCAGGCACCCGAAGGGATTATATGATATTCAGCTGGAGGTGAGCATGTTCCCTGCAGAGATATGCTATTGATAAGAAAATGTAATGACTTAGATGGAATCATTACTCATCCTTCCAGTAAGTTGTGTCCTGATTTAGTAACATATTCCATTTGTAGATCATATTGTCTCTAGTGAGTCTGCTTAACAACAGCAGTGCAAACAAATTAAACAAAATTTTGATATGCTTTTATCAAAGATTTGTCCCTCGTGTCTTTTGATTTACTTATTGAGATCTACTCTGGCATGAACTGGATAGAGGAAATATTTTCTTGCCCTCAAAGTGGATCTGAGCTCAACACCTCTGAGAATATATGAGCTCTGTCTTCAGAGTTGGCTTCAGGCATTCTAGAAAATGACTGCCCTCCCCTTAATATATAATAGCTGAAGACAGCTCTATGTCTTCATTTCAGTGAAATTGGTTTTTTCTGCATTTCCTCAACATCCAGATAGGGGTGCTTTGGGTGTCCCAATCCAGTACCAAAATGAAAAAAACACCCTACTTCCTTTTTTTTTAAATTTGCTGGCTGACAAAAGGAGTTGCAAAGGTATATGCTCTCCCGGCCTTTAACCCCACTTGCCTCTCTAGCGAGGACCAAAATTAATGACAGATCAGATTTGTCAGCAGGGGAATATTCTTACATTTTGCAATGTTTTTAATTGTGTCACAAAGGTTAGAGATGGGGCTAACCCATTAATTACCCTTTATACTACTTCAAGTCTGTTAAAGATGGGTTCCTAGAGCAAGAGGCATATTTTTTCAGTGCACATTTTGATATGAAACAGAAATCTGTAATGAGAAAAAACGGATACCATGAGCACCATTAGAGTCTTCTTTGTCTCTAGTCTGAATTCAGAGGATCATTTACTACTGAAAATGCTGTGATTGAGTAGATGAGTGCTTGAAGTCTCAAGTTGCTAGCATTATTGTCAATAGGACTACAAACGAGGAATGTATCTTAAGAAACAGAAAATGTTCTTACAGATCAGTGTGTTGAATGACTGGAAAATCCAAAATAGCTGTTCATCACGAAGACAGGTAAGGCAGTGTGTGCAAGAGCACCAGCCTGCCCTAGCTCAACTCATGTATAATAACTTTCCAGTTTAATGTATTGCCAGGTTGTGAGAGGCTACTGGTCTGTCTGGGTTTCTGCCTGTTATGTTCTTTGTGTGGTCTGGGTGCAGAGAAGGGATATCACAGGCAGCCACTCTGAAGGAAGCCTACAATAGACAGCAAATCCAACCCTTAATACTGGAAAATTTCCCATCCTTTGGCTAGGTTTGATGAGTAGCTCACCTATGGTTTCCAAGCACTGTGGTTCCCACAGCACTGACAGCATCCACCTGACCCTCAAGTCCCTGTGGTAGGGCAGGATTTGGGGTTGCAGACATCAGCATAAGCCCAGCCAAGCTGTCTTCCATAGCAACTGTGGGGGAGGGACTCTGATCTTGTCTGTGAACAACCCCAAGGTCTTTGTCCTATTTCAGATCTGCATGGTCTGTCTGGTGGCTGTTGGTCATAGGGAAATGTTGGCATTTTGGGGACACGTGATGCAGAAGGTCTGGCCAGCCCTAATGAAGGATTAAAACTGCTCCATTGAAGGAAGGAAGCTTGAGGTCTGTGGAGCTTTTCTATATCTTCAATAAAGACCCTGCAATTTTCACACATCAGGAAGCTGGACAGTCTTTGGGCAAGAGAGGCATTGGTATTCCACTGGGCAGATTTTGCTTTTCCAGCTGTCCCATGGGCTCTCAGAGCAAGTTGGTCTGTGGCCCTCAGCCAGAAAAGCACTTAGGTAAGAGCACACCTCTCAGTCCATGGATCATCCTGCTGAATTAGGGCTCCTTATGCACTTCCAGGAAACAATGTGCTTTGCTGGGCTCAGTCTCAAGTCCCTGTTTGCATAAAGCTCCTCCACATCCCTCAAAGCCATATTAATATGCTGGATGGGGTAGGGATTCTGCCCAAGAGTGGACCCCTTGCTTGAGTTATAACCACACTTCCAACAGTGAATGAGTGAGTGCTTCTGCTTGAAGTGAAAAAGCACCATTCTTTTGGGTTGTGGGCAACATCAGCCTCAGGGAAGGGAGAGCTGTGCCTACACAGTATTCCAGTGATAGACACAGAGACACTTGTTTGCTCCCTGAATAATATGGCTTTGAGTTCAAAGTTGGGAATGCTGGAGAGGGTCAGCCCATGGCTGAACACAGCAGGTGGGGCCAGAGGAAGAAATCCTTTTTGTTACTGATGGCTCCCAGAGCCCCAGAGGTGACACTGCAACTGCAGCTTGAATGAGGGATGGGTCAAATGGAAGTGTCGGTAAAGAAGAGCCTGCAGAGATGACAGAGACTAGCATAAGTATCTAGCAGCAAAGGACAGCCAGGGATTAGGACATAAGAGGAGAAATGCCCTGATGAAGGCATGCCTCACTCTGTGGTGCAGGGAATATCTGAACAAGGAACAGATGCAACTCAACAGTAGGCAAGTGAGCCAGGCAGTGACCATTTCAGAGAGCATTGACTTCTGCTTAATGCTCTTGTGGGGCAGATGAAGCAGCAGGCAGTAGCAGTGTGGACATATTCAAGGCCACCCAGCATCAGTGTGAAGAGTTGTGTGCTTGCCTGGGAAGCACAGAGGGTGTCATGGTAACTGAGACTTCAGGGCAAGGAAACAGTCTACTAATGTGACATGGTCAAAAATGTGTGTGGCTGAAGGGTGAATGAAATTGTAGGAGACCATTTGGATCCATGATGGTATTCTGTAATTTTCTGAGGATTCAGCCTTCACGTGGGGAATAAAACTACACTGAAGGTCTTTAGAAAAACTATTCCTGTCCTTTGCTCAGTGATGTAACTGGCACAGGTAACTGTGTGGCAGAGTTTGGTGAAGAATGGAGGGTCTGAGGCTCAAGGAAGAAGGCAGCTGAGAGAAGAGGGTCTGCAGAGGAACACATGGGAGCAAGATCCAGTGGGCCACAGTGTCTGGCCCTGTGGGTACTGCTGGGGTTGGCTGGGTGTGTAACACTGGCCTGTTATCACACTGAGAGGCAGAAGCAGTGTGCAGTGGATTTACACCCTTGTGTGTGTGTGTGTGTGTGTGTGTGTGTGTGTGCTAGAGGGAGATGATGTTTCATTGCATTCAACAGTCTGCAGTGGTTCTTCAGGTCTGTCCACTCTTACCACTGAATTTGTGTCCTGGTATCAGTTGCTTATACGTGCACACAATTTAGAACCATTATTACATTTTTTTGGCCAAGGCTTTTATCGTCATTAAAATAGCAGAATCATACAAAAACACGCAGGAGGAAACTTCAGGAGATTGTGTGGACCACTTCTTGTCCCAAGGTAGCCTTATTGCATCCGAGTTACTTCTGATGATGTTGAATAATATATCCCTAGGGCTTTCCAACACTGGATAGTCACAGCACCCTTAGGGAATTGTTTCCTCTATTTGTTCTCCCCACTGCTGAAAAGGCTGTGGGAATTTTGTTCATCATAGCTGATTTGAATATTTCTTTCTGGAATTCAAAACATGGTTGCAGGGGCTATTACCCACATATAGGGACTGAAATCCAAAACCACTTTCATTTATGGACTGCTCCCTCACTTATAAAATAAGAGAGCTGAGTTGGAGACATCCTTGGCACAGAAGGAAATCAGTGGGGAAAACAAGCTTCTTCTAGCAGCACTGGGCTTATACTGAAACCATAGATGGATGAGTAAGGACATCAGCATGAAAAACCCAGATTATAAAAATGAATAGGCTGAAATGTTGCAGGGCTTAGCAGCTCTCTGTCAGATGAGGTGTCTGAGAGACAGCTGGTTCCATCAAGCCTGTGATGGGGGTCAGAGCATTGAGAGGAGGGAGGTAATCAAGAGGATTAGCCCAATTCAGAGAACCTGAATTTTCAACTAAGACTAATTTGGGGGAAGAAAATGGGAGCAAAAATGCTTAATAGGGTACTTTGGGAAGATGGGCTATTTCTCAAGACTCAAAGACAAACTGAGGATCCTCAAGTGGTGCTAGAGACAGATCTGTGAGTTGTCTTCTATAAAATACAGTCTGTGGACAACTATTCACCCAACAACTGTGGGTAGATATTGGCTGTTGGATTCTGTTTGTGCCCACCCAGGGATGCCACTTGTTGGATTCTGCTGCTGGCAGATCCCGAGATTTTAGATAGAAAGTCCTTTTCCCAAGCCCCATGCCAGAAGAAGAGGTCAGAATCTGTCGGCTCAGGTTTTCAAGGTTGTTTATTATTTTCTTATCTGTTGCATTCTTTCTGTGCCCTGCCAAGGTCTTTGCTGTTGCAGGGTCAGGAGCTGACTGCCAGCTGACTGACTGCTGCCAAGGCGGTGCTTTGCTTTTATACTAGATAATACGTGTTCTATATTTATAGTTATTTACCAATACCTATCACCTATGTTAGACAGTTCATTTCTACTCTAAACCAATCCAAAAGTGCCACCACCACAGCAGAAAATGGATGACAAGAAGAAG
>VZUI01041329.1:12845-58091 GCA_013401135.1 Cettia cetti | reverse complement strand
AGGAAGGAAGGAAGGAAGGAAGGAAGGAAGGAAGGAAGGAAGGAAGGAAGGAAGGAAGGAAGGAAGGAAGGAAGAAGACTGTGTCTCTGAAAGTTTTTACAAATTTTTGTGAGTACAAAAAAAAATTTATTTCCTTTTTACATCAGAAAAGGAAGTTTGCATTTAGAAAGAAAAGAAAAGAACACCGTTGTTTTAGTCATGAGTTGCAAATAACAAGTAATACAGTTATAAACTCAAATAAAAAGAAAAATTTAAAAACTGAAAGTATTAAAAATTTGGTCATTAATCAAGGAATCTTATTCGTCTTATTAGTTCATTTCCTTAGTACTTTGAATTCAAGGTATATATTAGCGCCTTCTAAAATAAATGTATTCTACCAGCAGCTCTCAAACAGTGATCTCTGAGGTACCAGTATTCTACAAAGTCAATGCAATTACTCAGTTGTGCCATTTGTTTTAGTATATTTAATATCAGTCACTAAAGATACATTTCAAATGAAGCAAGTGTGGTCTCCTTACTCCAGAAATAGTCCAGTATAACGATGAATTTCCTTGCTCTAGTGTATGATATGCTACTGATCTTTTCTCTGATGAGCAGAAAGCATGCAAAAAAAATCGCTGTAAGTACTCAGAACTCAGCAAGATGTGGATCTTTAGTTCTTGCAAATCTCACATGATTTAGAACAGATTTTCCCAGTTTGCAATCAGTGGTCTGCAAAGGACACACCAGACATATGGTGTGACTTCCTTTCCTTGTAAATAATAAATCACATTAAATGGCACTAAGGAAGAGAGAAAATACTTTCCCAATATTATTTTTCCATATAAACACATGCTGTCATTGCCATAAGTTTGTTGTTCAACTGGAGACAGATGTGACCTGCAAGCACATCTGCAGATGTGACCTGCAAGCACTTCCCATTTAAGCATGATCCATTATGCAGAAGTATTGTCAAGCACTGATGTCTGTTTTGCAGGGTGACATGGTAGAAAAGCTATAAGGGTATTCTTACATCAGTGTGATCAGTTAAGCATTTTTTGTCTATCCTAGCTCTCACTTATTTCATGTAGACTTTGGCATCCACAAAGAATGCAAAGGAGATAGCTAGCCCACAGGAGGACCTCTTCATAGGGTCACAGTAGCACTGCTTGATTTCACTGCATTTTGGGTTTTGGCTCTCTTAATGGAGACCTTAAATTCTTTCTTCACCTTCCTAACTTTTCTAAAGTAAAAAGTTTGCATTTGAAAGGAAAACCACAGGTGTTTAGAACATTAGAGCAATACGTTGCTAGGACATTGTCTAAAGTAGAATTTAAAATGACACCACTTTCTCTGGAACCATTTAATGGATCTAATTTAATTATTAAATAAAAAGAAAAAGTGTAGCTCCATGAGAAAAGAACCCATCTGATTTAAGAAGTGGACTATTAAACTGAAGAATAATATTACTCATTTATTAGTTCTGCATTCTGTACACAACACAGTGTGACTCCACAGACAGTTGTTCTGTCAGCAATTTTGGTAAAGATCATGTGTTATAGCTACCATTTGATTGGGCACCACCACTTTTGTTATAATCAAGCTCAATGTTGTGATTGAGCATATCTTTTGAAATTGAATTCATGCCAATCTCCTTAAGATTCTGTGTTACCTAGAACAAGAACTGCTTAAGGTGAGGAACATAGTCTTCTTGTCAGAGTCTGCTTAAGCAGCGTGTGACTGGAAACTTTATTGAAATTGGCAGTCAAAAAAAAAGTTTTCATGGGCATCCATAAGTAATCAGTACTAGAAGAATTTGACTGATTTAATTTATCCTTGCTTTAAGATGATCATGCAGGCATCTGTGTGGTATACTCTTGTTTAAAACTATACAAAGAGAGGAAATGAAACATGGTATAACTAAGCCAAGAATATCTGCAAAATAAAGTAAGCTGCTCTGGAAAAAAGATATTTGCTGGCAATATCTTTGCACTACGTTTCTCCAAACTTTCATTTTCATGAAAACATGCTCATTTAAGTAATGGCATTACAATGAAAAGTATTCAATATGAATTTGTCTGTCGAGAGGCAGATTCTAATACAAAAACCTAATTCAATACTGCCTAATAGGCAATTTTCAGAGAGGTAGAATGGTACAGTGATACAGTTTTCAGAAAGTTAGCCATTACTAATTTTATAGTAATGGCAGGGTTATTAAATTTCACCACTTTCTGGGAAAGTTTTGGAAAACATTTCGACTGGTCAGTTTTTTTGGCTGGATACTATGATAATAAGAATCCTATTCATTGCTTACTCAGCACATAAATTAATTAGACTGGGAGTTGGTTTCCTCATGTAAATATGTGAATGCCATATATTTATGCCTTTATGCATCAAACCCCTGTTTTTATGCCAACTTTTTATTCAGTCCATGATACACCACCTTATAAACCCTTCAGGGGCTCCAACTTCCCAACATGTTGCTTACATACATCCCTTTTTAGCTGGGGCTCTACACATCTCTGTCTCTACTCATCTGAATTCACTGCCTATTGCTTTTTCCCACAGCTTTTTCCCACAGTCAGAGTTTTCCCATACGAGGTGAATTGCCTTGACTCAGCACAATCCAAGTGCCCTTATCGCTGCACCATTTCCTTCTTACTGCTTAGGCATTAACTTGAAACATTAGCTTCCGTTTTGCCCACAGACATTAGGCGAAGTGGAGCATCTCAGGGTACTTCTATCTTGTACAATTGCCTTATTGATTTTTTAATAAGTTGAATTCCCCAGAAAAATTAACCTGAAGGGAGCCTGACATTAGTGCCTCTGTAATGTGTGTATAGAATAATCTGTCCATGTTTATAAATGCCTCATTATGATTTATGTAATGTTTCATTCTTTCATTTTTTTTTAAGTTCACTTAAGGTACTAGAAAGTGGCAATGAGGTCTCCCTTAAGCCTTCTCTTTTCCAAGCTGAACCCCAGCTTTCTCATCCTGTCTTTGTAGGAGAAGTTGTCCATCCCTCTCATCATCTTTGTGACCCTCCTCTGGACTGGCTCTAGCAGATCAATGTTCTTCCTGTGCTGAGGACGCCCAAGCCGGATGCAGCACTGCAAGTGGGGTCTCACAAGGGTGGAGTAGAAGAGCAGAATCACCTCCCCCACTCTGCTGGCCACTCTGCTTTTGCTGCACCCCAGGATGTGGCTGTCCTTCTGGGCTGCAAGTGCACACTGTTGGTTCATCACCAGCCTTTCATCGACAAGAACTCCTGAGTCCTTCTCTGCAGGGCTGCTCTCAATGACTCCTATCAGTCTAAAACTCACTTCAGCACCTTGCATTTGGACTTGTTGAAGTCCATCAGATTCTCATGGACCCACTTCTCAAGCTTGTCCAGGTCGCTCTGGGTGTCATCCCTTCCTTCTGTTGTGTCAACTGCACAGCTCAGCTTCCTGTCATCACACCTGCTGAGGCTGCACTTGATCTCACTGTCTGTCATTGATGTAGGTACTGAAGCGGAATGATCCCAAGAGGGAACCATGAGGGACAGGACTCATCACTGACCTCCACCTGGACATAGAGCCATTGACCACAACTCTCTGGTTGCATCCCTACAGCCAGTCCTGTATCCATTGAACAGTCTATCTGTGAAATCCATGTCTCCAATCTGGAGATAAGAATGTCATGTGGGACTGTACTGAAGGCCTCACAATATAGATGTCTTTCTCAACCATCGCCATCACTCCATCATAGAAGGCCACCAGGTTGGTCAGGCACAATTTGCCTATAGTAAAGCCATGGTGACTGCCTTGGATCACCTTCTTGTCTTTTATGTGCCTTAGCACATATTCTAGGAGGATCTGCAACATGATCATCCCAGACACAGAGGTGAGGCACACCCATCTGTAGTTTCATGGTACATCCTTTCTCCCCTTTTTAAAAGGAGAGTGATGTTTCTCTTTTTCCAGTCAATGAGGACTTTACCTGACTGCCATGACTTTAAAAATATGATGGACAGTGGCTTGAAAACAGTGTCAGCCAGTTCCCTCAAGATCCTGGGTTGCATGGCATCAGGTCCCATAGACTTTATCAGTGGTCCTGAACCTGGTCTTCACTTAGAATGGGAGGCATTCATTTGGCCCCCACCCACTCAGAGGACTGGGGACTTTGAGAGAAGCCAGAAGCCCAACTGCCAGTGAAGACTGATGCAAAGAACTCACTGAGTATTTCAAACCTTTCTATACCAGTCACCACCAGTTCACACTTCTTGGCTGTCAGGGGGAATACAGTCTCCTCACCCTTTCTTTATTGACTTATATCCTTATAGAATCCTCATTATTCGTCATGTCATTTGTCAAGCCATGTTCCAGCTTTGCTTTCTCTTTCCTAGGCACCCCATCCGTACTCATGAACCATATAGTTGTACTCTCCCCAGGTCATCTGTCCCTGCTTCCACCAACTGTGCGTTTGCTTCCTACTCCTCAGATGGAGGGGCAGATCCTTGCTTAGTCAAGCCAGTTTCCAGCCTGTCTTGCTCAACTTCCTACACACAGGAATAGAGAGTTCTTGTGCTCTAAGAAAGGTGGCCTTTAAGAGCTGGCAGGTCTAGTCAGCCATTGTGTACCTAATGATGAAATGCTTTATGACCCCAATTTTTTCCAGGGAAGTGGTCTGAAGAAGCAGATTTTAGGTGTTTTAGTACTTGAAGCATTAATATGTGCTTAAGAGAACTTTAAAAATATAAGCTTACTTTAAGTGGATGCTTAGCACACTGAACAACTTTGAAAGGGCATGGTGCATTCTCCAACAATTAATCAGCATATCCTTCTAGCCTTTAGGAGAATTAGAATGATCAGAATAACCCATTATGTCAAACTATTAAATTCTTTGTCGTTAAAAAGGTTTTTATGATCTCTCATGCAAGATTCTTACTTTATTTGCACTAATATCTCTTTGAGAACTTCATTTGAGTCTGGAGATTTACTTTGGATTTACACCACTTGAATTAAAAAAAAAATTGTTTACAAATACATTGGATGATCACATATTTTTCCTGGTATCATGATATAATTTAATCCTTTCCCCTGTAAGCTTTTAGGTTTGGTTGTAGGTAGGTTTTGGACAGAATTAGAAGTTTGCTGGCAATTATTTCCCTTGAAATGTTGCACTTCTGTGGATTTATTCAAACTAAATAATTGAATATTAAAAAGGCATTTTTGGAGATGATGTTTGAAAGAGGTCATTCTTGAGCTCCTAAACTTTATGGAAGCATTTGAAAATTTTGTTGTTGTTGTTGTTGTTATTGTTGTTCATAGTTGAGATGGACTCCAAATTATGCAAATGAATAAAATCATTAAGTGACTGATTTTTTTTTCAAATGTTTTCAACATGCAATTTCAAGTAGGCTAATGTTAAACAGAATTTTTTTAATATGAAAAACTGGCACACATGATTTATTATATTTATGTCAGATAATTTATATTGAGTGATGTAGAAATATTCACAGACATAGGTGACAGTACAGAGCACTTTCACATCCCTGAAACATCCCATTCAATTCTTTTCTGCAGCAAAACCTTGAGGGTAAGAAGGAAGAACAGTGGACACCACCTTTTTCTGAATGTTATTCCTCACAATATTGACAACCATGTTTCAGTCCTCCCTGTGATAACAACCAGCATTTTGAAAGCCACTTGTTCATAGTATAATTGTCTTAGGACAGTTTTAAACCAGAAAGGGTTGGGCATTGGAAGGAAGGCGTTCAGAGATGCAAAACACTTTGTAACACTGTGTAACCTTCCCTGGAGTAACCAGTCACTCAGTGAAACAGTCTATAACACAAAGATGAATTTTGCCTTGAATGAATTTAAAGAGTGGAAAATGTTACGTTGCTTAAGAGCGCTGCTGAGTTTAATAATTAGAAATCTGCATCTGCTAATGAAGATGTATGAATGCTCTGGCAAGGTAAAACCGCTGGTAAAGCTAGGTGGACAGCTGCATACTGCACTTGCATTCCCCAGGCCAGAAGCAAGACAGCTGTTGTAGGGAAGCCATGCATATTTTCTGCAGGAAGCATTTTAAATTAAATGCAGTACTTTGCTAACATGACTGTACTGCTTCTGGACTAGAGGTTTTTTATTGTTGTTGGGTTTGGGGTTTTCACACTTGATTTTCTAAGTGTGTTGGCAGATAAACTTGTCTCTGCCAGGACATGCCCCTGTAGCATGGCTAAAATTAGGCAGAAGTCCTGTGGGAAAAAGGATGTGATCATTTAACGTGAGCCTTTATTATAATCATATGGATAAAAGCCTGAATTAATGTTGTACAGGAAAAATTAACATTGGCATTTTCCAACTTCTTCTAAAGAATTATGCTGCAATTTCAATGAAGTCCTTTTGTGTTTGTAATTTCACACACATATATAATCAAATGGGGTTTTAATCTCTTTAATTATGTAATGTTTAAAAAAGTCAGTCTTTGACTGAAGTTCGGTCTTTGACTTTGCCATAAATTCAAAACAGTGGTCCAAAGAATGTCATTAATTACATGTTAAGCAAAAAAACCCAAAAAAACAAAACAAAAAAAACCCACAAAAACTTACCTCCACCTGCCAGGTTTAAATTAGATGCCTGACAATATCAGTGATTGTCTTTGATTCTCGATTTTGGAAGAAAAATGAAAGAGAAAGGCCCGCTTTCCCAGCTGACAGCTAGTCATTAATTTTTTGAATTGTAACATTCCCATTTCTCCCCAAGGAAATATCTTGCTTTTTTCCTACTTCTCCCAATAATTATCTTTATCTAGTCCAAACTCTGCTGTGTCAGCTACTGTTACAAATACTGGTATGGCTGAAACTGAACTTGGTACTACAGATGATGTCATAACTATTGTTATGTATTATGTATTAATAATGGTATTATGTATTAATAATGATTTCTTCATTATTTTCTACTTATTTTAATGCAGACAGATTGTTCACTATTGGAACACAAAATTTAAACAGCTGAAAGCAGAGTTTTTTCTTGATGTTTCAAAACATTTTTATAAGCAGTTATGATTTTAGAGTCCCATTAATGCCCATTAGTACTTCAGATCATTCTCTTTGGTGTATTTCCTTTTGAACTGGCAACATGAAATTTCAAATTGAATTACAATTCAAAAATTTCATATCTTGTTGGTGAAATCCTAGTAAACTTGTCCATGTTGTACAGTGGAACAAATTATGGATCCTTTGCAAATTGGTCTGTCTTTGTCCAATTATATTTTGCACTCTTATTAAATGTGTACAGCATCAGTCACAGCACACAATTTCAGAATATTTATTTTGGATTAAAAAAAATAATAATACTAACTCCTGATACATGCTAAGCATTCATGAAACCCTTCTCTGTGCTGACCAATGACAGGATGCAAAGGATTGTCTTGAAGTTGTGTCAGGAAAAGGATTAGGTTGACTTTTAGAAAAATGTTCTTCAACCACAGAATGGTTGGGCACCAGTACAGGCTCCCAAAGGAAATGGTCACAGCACCAGGCCTGACAGAGTTCAAGAAGTGTTTGGACAATGCCCTCAGGCATGTGGTGTGACTTGGGGCATCATGTGCCGGGGTTGGACTTAATGATCCTGGTGGGTCCCTTTCAATTCAGCATATTCTGTGATTCTGTAAAACATTCCCAAAAGTGTTCTGAAAGGTTATTCTTTGCAAAAGGTATCATATGAACAAAAATCAGAAATATCTGTCAAGAATGTAAAATAAACACAGTGGTGCAAAACCGGGGAACAGAATGACAGCAGAATTCTGCTTGATGATGGTAGGCATGTAAAGTACAGCGGAGTCCTGCAGAGCTTTTAAAATGGTGATAAAAGTGTACAGCTGAGGTTATAACGAAAATATTAAAATAAGGTGAATGAGAAGGAAGATTAATGCAATACCTTAAGCTCTCATCTGTATTAGCCACCTTTGTATAACATCGCATGTTTATTAAAGATGGAAATAATAAATAGAATGCATGCAGTTTTACCTTTCATTGTTTGATAATTTCTAATGTAATAGAAATTGTTCATGATTGTCCAACCTCCCTATGTCTTTATTGTTGTTTCTGCACAGCCCCAGTATCATTGTCAAATTTGCAGCATCAGAGAGGAGTGGAAGGAAGAGCTGGGCTGTAACCTTTTATTTTTAGCGTCATCAGGTTCATCCACCTTAATGTGTACCTTTTTAAATATCCAATAGAATTACTCAAAAAGTGCTTATCTTAGAATATATGCAATATGTTCAATATTGCCTTCTAAACACCAATGCACTGCACATGGAATTTTTTACTTAAATAATCTGATTTCTGAAAAATGTGACATATTTTACTCTTTTTCTAGTTTAATCCAACATTTTTGCTGTTAGTAATTTTGACTGATTGCTTTTACAGTAACATTAGTTTTCTTAGCACATATCATAAATATACAAAGAACATATCAGGAACAGCACAGAATCGAGCCCTAGTATAGAAAAATCCTATAGGTTAACCCATCAAACTGTGAAGAAAAATACTGAAAAAGTCTCTGCTCTCAACAGAGCAAATTTTTCTTCTGCACTTTAAGGAGTGTCAAGCTGGCCCCTACTGACCTGTCAAAATGTGTGTGTTTCAGCAAGAAAATATACTACTGGAAAGGTCAGGTCACAGAAAATTCAACTCAAGAATCAGTAACGAGTGAACCTAAACAGTCATCAGATCCCAGCAAGTTGTCAGGGGAAAGGTTATCAGTCAAAGCACAGGAGTACACCATTGCTTTAGAGTGTAGCTCTAACAAATGACTTTTCCATTCTAAATGTTTTCTTAATTGTGTGGCAATAATTACTCAGGGGATGTTAAGACTGGAAAATATGACAACAGTAAATGAAATGTACAACAGAGAACAAGAGAAGGGCATAAAAACTTTTTCAAAGAGACATTCTTTCCTTCCTTACTAGTAAAGACGTGCAAAGTCTCATGTTTAACTCTTTAAATGAATGCATCGGATTTGGCAAGGGGAATAACTGTAAGTAAACTAATTTCCAAGTGTGAAATTTGGTGGGCATATTCTAATTCATTTCAGTGACTATATGTTTCCTTCTACATGCATTTTAGCCATACCTAGTTGAGACTGTACAGCATGCTAATGTGATCCCAATGATACAGTGCAGGTACAGATCTAGCTCATTTTTGCCTGTGGTGGGAGTGAAGTTTCTCTATGCTTCCTGGAGTCAGTGGAGAACGAAGAGTCCTGCAAGGCACAGCTCCCAGTACAGCACCATAAATGCCTCAGTATATGTCTCTCTCTCACTAAGGTCCCTAAGGAGACTGAACTCCTGATTCAGGCACCTGGGTTAGTTAGGACAAATCTTGTCTTAGGCCCCTGATTTTGAGTGTCTGAGTTGAACTCAACTTAGATCAAGTATATGAGTGTTTATATGAGTGTTTTGAACTGGAGAATCTTGCCTAAGTTATGTTGGATATTTAACATTTTAGTGGCTAAGAACTTAGACAAAATAGTGATGGAGACCTACATTAGAGGTGGGGAAACCCAGTCAAAAGGACTGATAGACTTAATGGAACATCTTTCCTCATAGGGATTTAAGTTCTTTGAGCAAGTCAGTCAAAGCTGTAGATCAGAGGAAGAAAAATAATGAACTTTTGAGTCCCCCATCTTGTTCTTTAAGGACAGCACTAGCTTTTAAGCTGTGGAGAGAAGAAATTCTGCAATATCTGCCTTTGTACAGGTCTGGCAACTTTACATTTTCTGTTTTGAATGGAGTGCTTTAAACAGAGTGCAAGGGCTGTGCCCATAATTCTTTCCACTAAATTCTACTGTTAAATAAAATATACAGTTGTTGCTAATAGGAATGAAAAGCAGTTACTGTGAAAAGAAATTACTTCATCAGTGGTAATATAAAAATAATTTTATCTTCAGTATTTATATGAACATTCTTGAAGCATAGTACTGATCAGCCTTTATTGAAAATTCCTTGGCTTATAATTCTGATTTATATTTATACAAATATAAAAAGAACTGGTGTTCCAGCTATCTACCATGCACAATGTTGTTAGGGTTATTTTGTATATCCGAGGAACTGAGCTGTGTTATCTGGCATTTCAAAGCCCACTGTAGTAGACTTGTATGAACTGGGAGACTTTTTTTCCCCATTTCTGGTGGGGCTGATTCTTCTGTGATCACATGAACAGTTCTATTGTGCCTGACACTGGCTGGAACAAACTACTTTACAGCTTATCAAAATGATAAAATGTTTATTTGCAGAATCCTTGGTTAATGGAATAGATAAGCAAGTTCTTACTTAAGATGTCTGAATGGAATAAAAGCTTAAAATATAATTATGGTAAAAGCTTTAACCCTTCATTTATTTTGATGGTTTATTTTTTGAAAAATCATTGGGGTTTTAGATATGTGGAAGACCAAATTCTGTACCCTTTCTAGGTAAAATAAGTAATTTACTGTACTTTTCTTAATAAACTACTGAGAACTAAAGTAAAAATTACTTAATTCTTTTAGTAAAAAAATAAATGTGTATTTGAGATAGTTTGGGTTTTTTCTTCTAATCAGTTTTTCTGCAAATGTATTAATTGTAGTATCTGTAACATTTAAAGCTGTTTTATGAGTTGTCCCTTGAACACAATCTCTACATGTGTGGGATCAATTTCCTTTTTAAGAATATGTAACCACTAATTCCAAGAGTCTAGATACTCTTCCAGCTATGCAGGACTTTGAAAATGAGGAAGTTCTAATTTCCAGGGAGAATAAATAATTAAACAGGCAATCATTGCAAAATATCACTATGTGTTAGCCCTGCAGTACTAATTTAGAGATAGAGCTATCTCTGTAAAAGGACATGGGCATTACAACATCTTCCTGCACTTTTGGGTGCAAGATATTCATCCGGAAACCCCAGTGTGGCTGCTGACTGAGCTACAGGAGCAGTTGCATTCTGCAGGCTCTCATGATTCTGCCACTGCTTGTCTAGATTGCTTAGGCTTGTGGAGGAGCCTCAGATAGCATCCCAGTATGGACTGCTTCCATGCTTTAATAATATAATAACTGATAGACTGACCCCTCATAGCCAGGCATCTCTTTCCTTTGCACAGCACATCACTCATACTGCAAAGCAGAAGATATCTAAATTAGCCACAGACATAAGGTGCTTTGTTCACCTATGGAATTTAAGTGTCATGTAATTAAGACTTAGTGGTAAACAACATTTGGCAATAATTAATACAGATGTGTGGAATTCAGATATGATCTTGACCTTTTTAAGAATTTATTACCCAGAACAGGTCTAGAAATTAGCTTTTTCTTTTTGCTGTTAGTGTCCAAACCCATGGGGGTTTGCCTTTATTCTTATATTTGTTGAAAACTTCATCTTTTCATCCACAACAAAAATACCATCCAAAGAAGACACGCACTCAATGACATTGCTTGGACTGTCTTCTAAGGTGAAAAATGTTTAAGTCACTTAAGTTAGTGCAAGATAAGTTTGAACTGACTCTTCCCTAAGGGAAGGTATTAAGATAAGACCATTGGCAAGCAGGCGACTGAAAGAAAGAGGGTTTTTTTACAGTTTAAGGCATTCCTTGAAAGAACAGACAGAAGATGATGTAGGGCTATCAGTCCTGATTAGAGTGGGACACATTCCTTCAGAAAGCCATAGAGACAGACAAACCTGAAGTTTTATTGCAGTTCTTTTTGTTGGCTATTGGACAGCTGGGGTAAGCCACCACTTGCTCTGTTGCCATCTCAGATGTCATGCTCAGACAATTAGCACGTTCTGTTTCCTGTAGGGCAGCAGACTGTAGACTGTGGGAGCTGGTGGGCTGCAGAAAATGTGAGTGCACCAAGGGGTGGTGCAGTGCTTTCCCTGAAGACTCTCTTGACCTTTTGCAGCTTTCTCCAGTGTTTACTCCACATTTTATTCCGCTCAGAAAGACAGGCTATGGCTGTGTGAGGAGATACAATTTTCTCCTGAAAATAACAACGCCCAGCAGCAAGAAACCCACCCAACCCCTCACAGCTGCTTCTTCCTTTAACCAATTCCAAATAACCTCTTTCAACAGGCCTTTCCTGAGTTCACAAATATACTCCTGCCACTTTCTTATGAGCAAAAGGGGCAGAATTCTCTCCACAGAGCTCTCTGACCCAGGCATAGCCTCCTGAATTGTGTCATGATTGGAGTATGCCTGAGGCTTTCTCTTCTGCCTCCTCAATAGTACCAGTCTTTGTTGCCCTACTGGCCTGTGCTTGAATGAATCTTTTGGGCGAATGACGTATTCCTTGACATTATGTGTGCTGGTTTCACAGAGAAGGATGTTAAAATGACCTAGTCTTATTATTCACATGACAGTCACTGATAACTCTCCTGTATTTATCCACTATGATTCGTGACAGACAACATTAATTACAAGTAATATGTTGGCTTTCAGAAAATACTTTCTCTTTTCAAACAGCAGTGCTTTATAAGGAAATGCACAAATCTCTGCTTTACAGTTCTAACAGCCAAAACTAGATAGAGAAAGAAAGCAAAAGTAATGAGCACACAATGGGTATTATTGGAAAGGTCTTTTTAGAAAGAAGCATAAACTTTATTTCCGCATCTTAATGTTTGAAATTGAGTTATTGCACCTTGTATATCATCACACACAAAAATTCCAGCTTTCCTTTGAAAAAGTAATACTTTGCATCACAGATTGTATAATCTTATTTGCTAAGCTGGCAAACCTTAACTTCTACATTAAAAGTTGGCCATGTAGGCTAAGACAATGTATAATTTACTTATGATTATACCATAAATCCAAAAATTGGGGAAAATTGGATAAACACATAGCACTAAGTTTAATGCTGAGATAGTTCCTTTGGACAGATCTATGACTAGCGAAATACATTCATAGAGAAGAAACAGAAAATTGCCAATGACTGACATGACCTTTTTCATGCATCAAAGGTAAAAAATGTACAGTTTTCAGTATGAATGACATATGTATGACTAGCTCTGTTACCTGCCCTGAGACATGCCAGACAAAGTGTCTTTCTTGCAAGGGAGAAGAAAATATCATTCCAAGGTGAATTGTTTCATATAATGAACTGAGGAACTGGGTCCATACAGTGATTTTAGTCATTACTGACAATTTATCTATAAAGCACATGCTATAAGGCTAAATGAATTGTATAATTATGTAATCATAAAGAGTACTACAATTAAATGGCACACATAATATTATGAAATTGAAAACAGAAGTAACTCCTAATAAAGCTCTCCTAAAAATTTTTTTTGCTATTTTCAGACAAAATGAAACAACATGCTGCTAAACATTTGGGTATGCAAACGTGCTCGGGGGTATTACTAAAGCTGTGTGACTCCTAGGCGTGGTCATACACTAAAAATCTAATGCTTATTTTAGGATCAAATGAAAGGATCAATGTCATGTTCATTGACATCCACAGAAGAATAGAGTCATGAACTCAGAAACTCATATGCAGGCCTGGTATTTCTTTATGAACCCTTGGATTCAATTTACATTGGCAAATTATAAGAAACCTACCAGTGAAGCCACTGGTGTTAGCTGTATGATGTCTTAATGTTTTAAATAATTACTTAATAATGGTGTGAATTTGTCTAGTTTCTTAAGCAGCCAAATAACTCAGTTCGTTCAATAAAGGATAACAGGCAATTCCAACTGCTATCACTAAAGAGAAAAAGACTTTGTGTGAATGATAGCAACAAAAATCACTTGCCATCTGAAAACTGTGGGAAACCTAAGTGGCTCAATCTGTTTAACCTTTAAATACTACCAAACAAATCAAACTAATCAAACCATGATTTTCTTTTTTTAAGAATTTAAATACTCTAGCTATGAGAAACAGTAGAGCGGGAAGGATTTTTATCTTAAAAGAGAGATTACAAGTATTTGTGGCTGGAAGTTAAAAGATGGTGAAATTTGAATGGAAACCATGAAGTGACTTCTGTTTTAATAGTGATTAGACATTTTTTGTCTTCTCCTGTCATCAAGCCAGGATTCCTTATTGAGCATTTGGGAATCAATGGTATCTTAAATCTTAATTCCTGTTATTTAAAACTTGGGTCCTCCAGAGCAGACATCCCTAATGACAGTACGAGGCTGATATTTTACTTGTGGATCTCAGGTGTTTTCTGACAGCAGGGCTGACAGCAGTAAGGCTCCATTGCAGATTATAGAACAGAATGATTTTTAAGTAGGACTGACTGTTTTGCGCATTTTCACACTTCTCTTTCCCTTCTCAATCCATCCCTTTCTCCACCCTTTTTCTTACATCATCTTTTGGCTTAGTCTCTTCAGTGATATCACTTCTGTCACAGCAATCTTTTTGAACTTGTTTCATCTCATTGCCCAGAATCTGTTCTACTTTTTTGCTTTCTTCCTCCTCAGGAGGAAGCTTTCTGCTTTCTAGACCAGCTTATCCCAATGGTTGTACCACATCCCTGCTCTTGCTGGAATCTCAGCCTCCCCATATATTAATCCACCAGTTTTCCATACACTGTTTTCTAATTTTATGTTAATAAAAAACCAGGTACTGCTACTCCTATCTCCTCTTCTGATCAGCCAGTCATCCCATCACTCCCTTTCATTTCTGTTACTGCCTTACAGGACTAGATGTAATCCTCAGTCTCAACATTTTTGTTACCTATTTCTTTTTCCCTTGAAAAAGATTTTTCTAGTCCTCATAAAGGCAGTTCATAAGGGTAGTCTACTTGCCAGAGGGCCACAGCCTTGTGCTTTCTGATGTCCATTTGTGTACTTGTCCATCCTGTTCTCTGTATACTCAGGTACTCTATAGACATATAGCAAATGCAGGCTTGTCTCATGTGCAGGTCTCAAGGTGGCAGAATATAATAAATTCTTCTTTGATGATGGAACATGAACTTTTTGAGCAGTATTGCCATCAGCCAGGGGATGTGAATATGCCTCATGAGCATGAAGATTTTAACTTTTAAAATGGACGTCTCTACTGAGATTATGCAAATTCAAGGTCTTTTTACTGAAAAAAATTTAGGAATCTAGGAAGAAGAACCACTGCTTACAAAACTTTTGAAGGTGAGGAACAAAGCCACATGTGCCTCTCCATTTTTCAGACCAGTGCAGATCATGGGTAAGTTTTTCTGGCACCATGAAATTGTGGCAGACATTAAAAGCTCCAAATGTGCCATTTGGATAGAGTCCAAGTACAATGCAGTTCAGTTACATTCATTTTCATAATCAGAACATATAAAGATAGGTACAAGGTTTTGACAGGTCTTATCCTGTGAGTATCCCCAGTTTTGAGGGAATCTCTCTCTAGAAAGATGTGACTTCTGACATTTCTTTGCCTCCTTTAAATCCAAGTGAATAGGTAATGGACTGTCTCAAAGTTGCAAGATTGTTTTCAGCTAAATGCTACCGGAACCATTTCTGAGATTTTTTTCATGTTTATTTTTTGAAATCCATCCCTGTGTGCAAGTAATTTCCTCCTCTAACTTGGCACCATACCAAAACCAATTTCATTGCTGTTGATTCTTCTAAACTTCTTAATGACTGTGTCAGCTTCCTGTAATTGTTCCTCCAGTAAAGGATTTCCTCCATCCCCTCCTACCAGCTCAGGCAATGTCCTTCTGGTTTGCATTTTAAACTACTTGGACACACCATGCAGACTAAGAGCAGAGACTAGCATATATTGAATGCAGATAATCTTAAAAGCAAATGGGAAAAACAGACACCTGAACTATATTTGCATTTGTTATGCTTGATCAGGATCTGTGAGCAGTCTGTTGGCCTTAAATGGTTGTTTTATGATGACGTCTCAGGAAAAGGAAAAGGAAGCATGAGAACACTGATGAGTAACTAAAAATAAGACAGTGATGTAAAGAATAAAAGGACTGGTCAGACTGTAGTAACTTCCATTATCACTAAGCATTTAGGCAGCATTTTGCAAATAAGAACTAACTTTCACTCCAGCTCTCACAGTGACAACCAAGTACCATTTTCATTATACCATGAAGGTGACGTAAGACCAAAATCCCTAATGGCATGAAGTAGTCTTAGTTCCAATTATCATGACAGTAGCAAATTTGATTCAAAAGCTAGAAGTATTTGATTAAAGCCATACAAAGTGTCTAGACAAAAAAGTCTGCAGACTCCAACTTAGCTTTTAATCTCTCATTCTGTCCTTTGTCTTGAGGATCTCACAGGTTTGCAGGAATGCATTTTATTTTGTATAAGAAACTGGTCCTCATGCACCAGTGATATAGATCACAAAAATATTATGTCATCCTGGAAAAGTGATGACTCTTCTAAACATCAGTATATTTGAAAAATATCAAAGCGAGTTACATTGCCTCAGTGTACAGCCCTTCAAAAGACAGAAATTATTAGTTCAATGGGAAAGACCAAGCAACAGGCACAATGGCTTTCCTGTGATATGTAGGGGTCCCACAATCTATAGTCCTATTCAACCTCCTTGACCAAGATTCTTGACTACTTTGCATGTGCTGACTATTCTCCTTACCTGAGGATGACCAGTGCTTCTCACATTGGGGGAAAAAGCAGCCTGCCTTTCAGCAGGCCATCTCCTTTCAATTAGTGAGTGGACTGTACTCACATGGAAGTGATTTGCTGTGTGTGCACGTTCTTAAGCTTAATGATTTCATTTCTAAAACCTCTACTAAAATGCCATCTGGCACTAAAGATGCCCAAAGTATAAAGCATTCAAAGTTTCCTCAGTAACACCCCTAAACATACAAAAGCTTCTGTGAACACAGTCTTTTTGGCAATACTGAGACTGTAGGCACCTGAGCTTTGTTGAGACTCACAGTTTGCATATTCTTCAACTTATCCACCTGCATGGCCAGGTCATGTGTTTTTTTCAGAAGGGCTTTCTCTAGTCAGGTCCTACACAAACAGTGGAAGGAGCAGTTATTTTCCTTGCATCCCCATCCAGAAGCCGGGTGATTAGAAAATTCAAGTGGATTTGTGGGAGACTTGAATTCACAACCACCTTTTGCCTGAGGGGCTGTAAATGTTCAATCAGTAAGACCAGTGTTCCAGCCAGCTGGCCAGGAAAGCAGGAAACTTTTACAGTGTCCCTTGTTAACGTTCTCTTATGTCATAATGAATATCTGAAGAAGAGGTAGAAAGTCCTGTATCCCACCAATAAAATATATAATTGTCAATCTATTCTTACCCAAGTATTTTCTTTCTGCCTTTTCTCCCACTATTGATTTTCTTTTATGAATTAAAATGTCTCATCATATAAAAAAATTGTAATATCAGGTCTCACCTGTACGCATTGAAAGAGAAGGAAGGTCAGTTGTGCAAACTTGTCTAACTATAGAGTATGGCAAAAAGTTAAATAATTAAAAAGACAAGTCTGTTAGTTCCTTTCACTTTTACAAGTACATGATAAGAAAATATGTGGAGTTTCTGAATGATAACTCCTGGATTCTCATTGTAGGAAAAAGCAGACTATGCAACCTGAGCTTTATATCGTACTCCAGATTCTTATAATTGTAACTCTGAAAGATAATGTTTTATACTCTGATGATCCTCCGTTGACCACCCAAATACAAATTTTTTAAAGAAAGAGACATGCTCAAGAGACTAAATGATGAAACAGATTCTTACACAGTGCAACTTACTTGAAAGTGCGTAAATGAAACCTGCCTGGAGGATGAGAAATTCAGGTGTGAAATGGGTGCGGCTACAGTTGCAAATCTAATAAGACATGAATTTGGTTTTTCCTTCAGTGTGTAGTATTGACATGCCTGTGGCTGCAGGCACATTAGAGACTGAATATAATTGAGGTGCTGGCAGCAGACAAAAATTGTAATATATTACAAGTTTCTTTGTAATTAATAGATTTTTGATTATACCTTTTAAAAATGTATTGGTGAATCTCAGGTTTCTAGAAGCTCAAATGTCCTATTTTATTGTACTTCGTTCCACTACAAATACTTTCCATAGCATCATGAAACTTAGGACCTTAGTAGCATTGTAAATAACGTGACAAGCTCTGTCAAATAGTTTGCTTTATCTCTCATGACTTGGGAAGAAATTCTATTCTCAGCAGAGTGCTTAGATTACTTGGTCTGTTTTTAAAAATCCAGGATGTTCTGAAGCACCTCAGTGAGGATGACCCACTCTCATGAATTACGTTGGGCAGGTCAGCTGGAATTGTAGACAGCAGTCCTTAACCCAGACCGTGACTAAATCTTTTAACTGTACTAGCACCAAAGGTCTGAGTGCTTTGCATGGAGGGACTTAAGGCTAGGTGAATGAAACGATAGAGATATCTAAAAATGAAATCTGAATTTTCTACTCTGCGTCAGCTGATACAGGAGATGGAAATACAATGTCATGGTGAGAAATTACAACTGGGTTGAAAGGACAGGGTTCTTAAGTTTCCTTTGCTACATGCAGGTGGTTTTTGTTGTATTTCTGCAAATTATTGCCAAATATCATCTGAATTAAAATCATAATTGCTGAACTGTCTAGGTAAAAATGAACAATGGAACCAGCCTCAGCCATTAGCAGTACATTGGTTGAGCCTTTCCTACATTTCTGTTCTTCCAGTTTGTGTTTTTTTTCCTATCACTAGCCTGTCAAGCACAGGAACCTGCACTTTCTCAGCAAGCATCCTTTTTACCATGTAAAAGGATGTGCCTTCCTATAACTCAAAGAATAATCAGGGATTCTACACAAAATGGAGTAAGTCGAATGAAAAAATATACCAAGTTGAACATAAAACATTGGTCAAAGATACCCTGTAACCTGCAGGGAAAAAACCCTCATTAATGGGTCAGAAGAGCAGGGTTGGGATCTCTGTTCATGCGCACGAAGAGAGAAACATTTTCAGCAGAGTACTGGAGACAGGATAAACCCTACAATTATAGTCTGAATTTTAGTAGGAGGAAAATTTCTACTCCTCCTGTGCTTTGGTAAAGGTGAGTACAAGAGTCTCTCTTATGCTTTTGCCACCAGCTCCTTTAAGTCAACTCCTCGAAATATGCTGAATTTTCTAACCCTCATCCTATGGGAAAAGGAGTGAGGGTGTATGACCCAGAGTTGCTCATTCTACACCAGAGAGAAAGTCAATAAAGTAGGTATTGTAATGAGGAGTGAGACCATTTTTTTGTAGAGTGCCTAAACATTGAACTTCAACTTGACTTAATAGTGCAGGGTGCAAGTTATTTTGTTGCTGTGCCTGGTGTTTGCATTCCTGCTGTATTCCTGGGCTTTATAGTGCTCATTGAAGGCAGTGTTCAGCTTCTAGGCTTTTAAGCATGGGAACATCAAAGATACTGGGACCAACACAAGTAACTGGTGCAACTGTAAAATCAGGTAGGCATACTGAAGGGAAGCAGTATGTACAGTGCTGCCATGTACAGATTTGCTTAATCTAATATACTTATACAGCATAAGTATATGAGATTAAGCAAAAGTCCTTCAAAAATCATTTTTAAAAGACTAATGAAGTCTATTTATTCTCCAGAAAGAGCAAATTCACAACCCTACTGACACAGTCCATTTACCTTTCACTCCCTTTGTGGCTGAGTACCTTCACAGATCCTCTAAGGAAATGAAATTTAAGAGGAATTCTCTGTTATCACCTCTGTGAGAAACAGGATCATTAACTTTTGTCCTAACCAGGAGACATGCAGTCAGAAAACCACTTTTCCTCTGCTTACAGACTCATATATTCTTTGAATGCCCAGATAACTAGATTTTGATGGCTTGCTATTTGTTAAAAACTATTGAATTGAGGAGGGACAAGAAAGAGACAAACTGAAAGCCCAAACAATGGGCAGCTCTTGGTGGTATCTCAAAAGCCTTAAAGACATTACAATAGATCCCATGATCCCATGCAATAAATAAATTCCCACCTTCCTGCCACTTCAGCACAATCCCTACATAATAACAAAAAGTGTGGAAATTCTACAGGTAAGGGGTGATTTTATGGGGACAAGAGGATAATGGTTGCTATGAAAGAAATAGGCCCTAAAACATTTTTACAGATCACAGAGGGTGGAAAATCTCCATTGAGAAGAGCTGAAAGAGAGTCAATGATGAAACCATTGCACTGTGCCCCTGGCCATCCTTTACAGAATATCTGACAGGAACAGGTATCTGCAGTCCTTTCTTATTCCTGTCATTTTGCTGTCTGTCAAACAGAATGCATTTTTTTAATTAGGCATGATTCAGCCCTGTGTGGAGGCAAGCGTAAGTAATGCAGCCGACAGCAAAGACATTAATCTCCGCCCAAACTGGGTGTGTCCCAAACGCTGTTGCTAAACTTGCAGTTGCAGGTTTAGCAGTTGCTTGAAGGTCGCGAATGCAGGTTCTTCAAGGCAAGAACTGCTTTTTTGTTATGTATTTATGCAGTAGATGTACTTATGACATAATGAGTCTCAATTTCTTTTGGCACCTCTAACTGCCTTTATAATATAAATCTTAATTATAATAATAAGCTTTTTGGACAGGAGCCAAGGGATTTATCTATGTGTGGGGAGTTTTATGTATGCCCCAGCATACTGGTTCCCAAGTCTAATTGTGACCTTTAAGCTCGTTCTTACTGAAATGCAACTAAAAGTTGAAATAACAAGACCATTGATAATAATAGCTGTGTGAGGACTCAGCACTGTGTGGTACAAGAGGGCTGCATGGGTTTAGTTAGATCTGTGTTATGATAATGCAGCCTGGGTGCCGAGAGCTATGATTTCTGTTCATATATCCTGAGTTTCAGCCAAATCAGACTTCTAGGGAAAATTAACTCTTGCTGGAATTTACTTGAATAAATTTTGGTACTACTCCATATACAAGGCAAATTTTTTAAAAATCAATTAAAATTTGTGCGTCTCTGACAGATGCCTGAGGTTTTGGGGTAAATGAAATTTAGGGCTATACAGAGGAGAAGTCTGGGGGTACACTGGCTTTGCGATATGGGGATGTAGGGGCAGCTCGGGTGATTTATATTTTCCATGTAAGAGTTGTGAGTATTCATTTTTCTTTTCTATAAAGTCACACCTCACTTTAAGTTAAGGCTATCTCTGTTTCAGCCTAGAATGACAGGTCATAGTGCTTGGAGGATTACTAGAGAAACAGGTTCATCTCTATTGCTTACTTCATCTGTTCAAACACAAGTTAGTGAGCTGCCAGTGCACTGACCTGTGTACACGGACTGCAGGTGCCTGTGGAGCAATGACAGGCAGCACTGCATTTTTCCTTCCCTTGAGCCTCCTCAGTGTTTTGTAGATAAGATCATGCTGTGCTCCTGTGGCATAATGGAAGGAAGAGGAACCCTTTCCCCTGTTTTTCTTTATGTCAAAATTTAGCTGCGGTTTAGCCTGTTTGTTGCCACAAGGCTCTCTAGAACCACTGAGAGATACAATCCCTACATCACTATTGCTAAATGAGAAAGAAGTAATTTTCTGACCCTCAGAATGGGTAGCCCAGCCTAGCCACAATTATGATACATAATATTTGGCTGCCTACAAACCCTGAAAGGTATCTTTCTAGGACTAAAACATAACCATTTTTCTGTGATTTTATTTTTTCACTACAAAGCATGTGAAAAAAAGCTGGACATTTTTCTGGGGTCTCATCAGAATTATGTTTTCATACATGAAATTATGATGTTTTCATACATGAGATCTATGTTTTCATACATGCTTGCCTACATTGCTTGCTCTAGGGTAAATTGTGAGGAATTTTTGAATATGCAAAGCTGGAATAATGTTGGAAGACTGTTGAGGCTGGAGGGAACAAAACCTGGTGCCATGGTGTCTAATACTGCCTACTGGAATTGATCCCTGCATGGACTATCCCTCTAGCCAGGTTTAGGCACCTCTTCCCAAAGAATTGGCATAGAGCAAAGCAGCCTGGAAGCATGCTAACAATTAAAAAGTGCAGATGATCACCAGGCCAGTGCCTATTCTTTGCCCTTGTTTTACTTTGCAGTGTGGAAAGAGCTGAAATATCCACACACCCTAGGATTAGGTTGCCAGGGGAACTGGAAACATTGGATTTAATTCACCGGGACACTCAACAGCACATTGTTTTAATGTTACTATGCAATATTGTTTGTCACTAAATTGAGAGGTCAGTCTTTTTATGTGGGGGTAGGATAAAATGAAGAGCTTGAGAGGCACATTGTAGCCATCAATACCCAGGGTTTTGGTAAAGTCTGAGTAGTCTTCTTGTCACTCCTTTGCTCAGACAGATGCTTTGCTCCTCTCAAACAAGGCCATGTCTTCTCTCTTACTCCTTAATTCAGAAGCCAGCCTGCCTTTGGTGAAGCTGTACTGCTGTTTCAGTATCTTCTTACAAATGGAAAAGCTCTTTTTTAGACAGAAGGAAATAAAAAAGGGATCTGAGCTTACTGTCATATGTCTTGTTTATGAAGGCTAGTATGATATAGAACATGGGAATTGTGGAACAAAGAGCTGTGATCTTCCACTTTGTCAGGTCTTACCCATGGTGTTCACCCTGAACAATAATGGGTGTGGTCTCTTTTCATCTGTTCAATACATGAGGTACTTCTGTATTCCACATGGTCTTTTTTCCTTCTTTTCCACCCTCTCTGTCCTGAAGGGTAACTTAGCACAAGCTCATGGAAGGATTCTGACCTCAACTGATGTTTAAAAGCTTTGCATAGTCTGAGGGCTAGTATGGATGCATTTCTGCCTACATGAATTAAATTGGACTTTTCTTCCTGTTTCTGCCCATATTTTTGGCACTGCTGTCTAACTAAAATTCATTTTAAAAACTATAATAGTTTAGGTCTCATGGTCCTTCTAAATTTTTCTGTGATTATAGAGGGATCTGATCCTCTCATTGCCTAATATTTTGTCCTGGTTTGGGGCAGAGGGAGGGATTCAAATGGTTAATACATCCTGAAACACTTTTCCTCAGTTATGTTCCTTCAAACCCTATACCTTCAAATGTATTACAAGGTCAAATAACTTTTTTTTAAAAAGATCCAAAAAACTCTCTAACTGAAAAGCAGGCTTGACTAGAAATGAACTTTCCAAACCCACTTTTATAATTTAAATAATGGACCATTTGAGAAACACACCAAAAAAATTGCCTTTTTTGTGATGAGTGTGTTTCTGTGCTATTTATGACTAGTACAATAAATTTCAATGGTAATACTTCTTTTAAAGAGGGGAATCAGACAGATTTAACAGTCAGAAGGAGAAGAAGATGATTGCTTATGCTTCTTAATCTTTACAATAGAAGGAAGAAGGAGAACACTGACATACATGCCCTTCCATGCCCACATGCTAGCAATGCTGCGTGGGAAGGCTGGAACTGCATATCTTTTCCATTGTTTTTAATGAACTTTAACCTACCTGGCAAACACAGGAACTTTGAACTAAAGAATGGCAGAGGGAGAAATCATCAAGTAAAGTCTGATCCTCCCTTTTGTTGCATCAGTAACAAAATTTCAACATCTCTGACAAGACCTGCAATTTAGCTGCGGGATTTAATACTGGAAGATTGATGTGTTTACTGTAATGGCAGTAAATTGACTATCCAGAAAGAGCTATATATCTTTGCAGCACAGGAAGTGTCTGAGGGAGATAGAGACAAGTTATATCAAAGGGCAGATAATCAAAACAAAATGGTCACACTAAAACCATAAATAATTAGAGAAATATATTGTAAAGAAAGAGAGAAGGAAGAATGGAGGCTGCTTAAAGGCTCACCTTTTTTTGTTTATACTGACCTGAAATCGTGGTCTAATATTAGAAAATTATGTGGTCTTGAGCGAAGACTCAGAATAAATTATCTTGCTTTTATTGAATGAAACATCTCTGTTAGTGACAAGTAATGTAGTTCAAAACAAAAAAATAAAATAAATTAAAAAAAAAAAAGAGAAGGAAGAGAGTATTTCAGAAGCCTCTGTTACAAATTACCTTCAATTTGAAATGGGAAATCTTCACAATTGATGGAGTAAAAATTCATACTAATCACTGAGATTTTTTTCCATCTGCATCTGTGGCATCATGCAAGATAAGATAATTGGTGACTTCAACATACAATTATTGACATGTTATTTGCAGATTGGTTCATATATTTCAGCAAGTGACATTTGGAGATATATAGAAAACTTAGACAGAGAAATAGAAAAAAAGTAATTTTTTTCTACCCCCCCCCCTCTTTTTCTCTTTCACCTAGATTGATTGTATGCAGTACAGAAACCCAGAGGGAAAGAATGATGCATTAAGTACATGATGCTCTGCTCAGTACTCTTCCTAAGGCATCTGAGATGTACATTCCTTGCTGTATCATCTTTTCAAAGCTGCTATGAAGAATGCTGCTTGCCAAAAGAATACCAGAAAGTGAAATATTTCTGCCCATTGTGCAATCACAAGGAAGTGACCTTGGGCAGGACCTTGGAATGAACTTTCTGTGGGCAGCACGTGTGTGGTCACAGCAAGTCATTGTGAATACAGAACTTATGTCTTATCTGCTGGGCCAGTCCTTTTATTATTTCATTTCTATATCTTTTACTCACTCATCTAGTATTTTTTAATTTTTGGCTATTATGTCTTTGGGCACCATTTTCCCTCAATTTCTGTAGTTCACAGACTTCTTCCTCTACCTTCCCCTCAGATTTTTTTTCTTTACATTTTTACAAGTACTACTCGGTGTCTTTGGCAACTACACTATAGCTGATTCAACTTTATCATCATTAAAGAAGATTCCTTTTCAGCTGTTTGTGTTGGGATCTGTGCAGTATGTACAGGATTTTACCACTGAGTTTTCAGTCTTTAATATTGAAGGAAGGCTCGAGGTTTTTCTTCATTACCTTCACCTTTTTGCCCATCTCTTTTCAGTCATTTTTACTCAATAAGCTGAGGAAGCAGACTGAAGGTCTACTGCAAATGTACACTCTTAAAGACAAGTCCTTTCGTTCTCTATATTGTGTTTATAAGTTATGTTCTCACATTTCTACAAGAATATTTCAGCAAAGCTAAGGTGAGAGGACTTTAGTAATTATCATCACCCTATCTGATAACAGGCTTCCCAGGGAATCAGCTGGCAGTTTGACAGTCCTCTGCCGCAGTTGCTACACCCTGCTGATAAAACTGCTGTTGCTACAAATTGATCCTGACAAAAACAAGAAAACAAGTTCATCTCTATTCTGAATTTCAGACTTGACCTTGGTGTGTTTGCAAGTTTAACTATCATACTGGGCACAAAATATGTAGCACAAAAGCCACATATTAAAAAAAATCCCAACTTCTCTCTTTTACTATCTGTTTATTCTCTCTATTGCATGTTTATTTTAAACTGTTCTGTGGTATGGCTAAAAGACAAATTTGACTGTTTTTTAAAGCACAAGAATATTCCCCACTAGTGGTTATAAGGATTGTTTATATAGGCACGGAATCTCTGTCCTTCACCAATTTGTCATTGAGATACCCTAGCTCCTACTGATGATAGTCTGGGGAGCAGTGTTACAAGGCAAAGATTGGAACAATGAGGGGGAAAGCAGAGGAAAAAGCTACAGATAAACTGGCTCACTATAAAATTCTGCCAAAACAGAGGGGTCCTTTGTTTTATACATACATTGTAAATACAGTAAATGCTGTGTAAATACTGTATAAATACAATAATGAGCAAAGGACTGCATGAGGATTCTAGTATGCAAACCACCAGTCCTCATCAATTTTTCAATATATCTATAAGCTTTACTCAACTTCTGGACTTGGGGAGAATGACAAGCGAAGACACCCCCGGGGAAGGCACTTTTGTTAGCACCAAACATATTTTTAACTTTGTAGATTCTAAATATTATTGTAGAGAGGCACAAGCAACAGGGGAAACTACTTGGAATCCCCATTTCTGGAAATCCCCACTGGTACTTAAATTTTGTTTAAAGTCATAAAGTTATTCAGTATGCAGATATAAATATGGAAGTCTGAAGGTCCTTGACTCTTTCTGAAGTTGCCAGAATTCTATCACTAAGTCTCACATGCCATCACCTTCCACTGGCTCTTGCCAGCATCTCTGGCCTATCGTCTGGTTCTTGGACTCATTTCTAAGATACAGGAAACATTGACATGAATTCCTCAGAAGACAGAATTAAACTCAGACCTCCCAGGTTGTGGTTAGTCTTATTTTGTGGATTAATTCTGAAAACACCTTGAGCAATTCAAAAGAAAGGGTCACATGCCTATATTTTTTTAGATCTGAAGCTTGTGTTTATAAGAATGTTAAACAGCTCAGAACTCAAACCTGGATTTAGTGAGGCCTGAATCTTGCAGAGCTTCAAGTCTGGAACACCTGAAAGAGTAAACAGTTTAAAGGTCCTCGGAAATATAAGGCAGCTGAGAAGTTTTCAACAGCACAATATTGGACATAGCCACTTACTTAAATGTCATTCCAATACATGTTGTCCGGCATATAAAATTCTGTCTACTTATTCAGTCCTGATGTCAGGGATGTGCTGGCATACATATCTGGGACTTTCAGTTCACCTGAAATGCTTGCCAAAGAGTCATCAGCAATCTACCCAGCCGCTAGCATCCGGGCAGGATCTCAATGGGACATCTGAGAGCAGGCAGAAGTAGTACTTACTAGCAGATGTGTAAAGAGAACATTTTTCCCGGTTGCACTAGAGAAAAAATGTTGTAGCAATGGAAAGAGGGTACAGTTTCTAGCTAGAGACAGGAAACAATAGTGTCCCATCAAGCAGGAGAGAATATGAACATTAACATAGGCAGAATACAGAAGAAAAGCAAGCACTAATGCAAAGGTATTTAGGAGAGTGAGAAGCAGAGATCAAGGGGAGAGAAGTAGGCAGGGAGAGCATATATACTCAGTGGAGATACAGGTGGCTCAATGGAACTGTAACTGATACAAGCAGGAGAAAAATAAGGGAGGCCACTTGTTCTAAGGAAATGAAAAGAGAAGTTACTGTGCATGGAATAGGAACCTTGAAGCTTGGGACCTTTCCTGCTCTTTTGGAAGAGCGTGTCTAACTGCTTAGAGGGTGTTTCCAAGTCATCTGAGCATTTTTTCACTTTCTTTATCAGTGTTTTCCTGGAAACATCCCAAGCTTAACCTTATGATATCACAAGGAAAATCTCTGATTTACTTTGCAAAAGCAACATCTTGTCTATCTCTCAGTGACAAGTATTAATGGACAATCCTAGAGCATCTGAGCTGCAGCATTCTCATATATAGACCATCTGCTCTCAAACAAGCTCCATCCAAGCTCTTTTTGGTCAGATCTCCAGGCCTCCTCTCTGGTGTGTGTATTGCTTGGGCAGCTGCAGAAGGCAAAATGCAGAGTGAGGGGAGGTGGGGAGACAAGGTCACTGTGGGTAGGTTTGTGTACAAGAACACCTCTGCATTCTGAGGGCTAGTCTGCAACATTTTTATTTGCTAATTTACAGCTGCTGAAGCACTTGGGGCTCTTGGACCAAAAAAATAAAAAAAGAAAAGAAAGGAAGGAACCCCAGATAATTAGGGTAATTCTGCTGCATGCAGAAATAAAGGTGTTTGATGGTAAAATTGAGATTAAAATCATTGTGGTTGGACACATTCAGGATAAGTCACAGCGTTGTCTTAGAAGCCACATTAATCAGTTACTTTGATCACAGCTCTTTTGCATAAATTCACTCTGTGGGTAAAGAAGGTGTGAGGGTACATCAGTGCAATTTTCTTACAACATTAAAGAAGAATGAAATAACACACAACTTTAAATACCCGAGGTTTTCAGACCAATGCTACTACTTTAGAAGAACAGAGTCGTAGTCAGTTTAGGCTTCCTTTTAAACAATGTCCAGTTTCACAGGACAAAGGATATGTCTATGCTGTGGGAAACCTAAAAATAACAGTTTTTTTAAGACTCAGCTCAGAAAAGGACTTTATTCTGTTAACCATTTTGACCTTTTCTTCCTGTCTTCTCCCTTGTGAGGGATGAACTCATGGTCTATGTGCCTGAAAAGGGTTATGGAGAAGCAGATTTTTCTGGCGATTTTTTTAAAGAGTATTTCCTTATACATCTGTTTGCATAAGAGCTTAAAAGAGAAGATTATATTATTATACCTGTATTTAGTCTAGGCATGTTTATGACGCTCTTTATGTTAGTATATCTCTCATTCCATAAATTACCAACTACCTCAAAAAAAGTGGTTTCATCAGCCACTTTTCCTTTCAACTAGTTTCTTCCAGATAAAAGGACTTCTGATCTATCCCTTCTGTATCAGGGATCTTTTTGTGTTAATGCTTTGTTTAAACAGATGTTAAGCAAAATTACAAGAATATTGTGTGTCTACAAACCAGTCCTGTCAGGTTATAAACACTGATAATTCCCACTAAAGTGAGAGGATACCTGAGGAGACTTTGAAGACACCCCTCAGATCCTTAAGAGCTTACCCATGTCCTTGGGCATCCTTTGCAACCTCCACTCATCCGGATAAATTTTACTGAGGTTAAGTTAATGGTGTACTAAAGGCTGTAGCTTGAGTTGTGGTGTTCTCCTTTTTATCAGTATATGGGCACAACTCTCTTTGATCTGAACTTATGCATCACCTTCCATCTCAAGATCTCAGATGGCTTTTCAAATGCTAATTAATTCTAACCATTCTACCCTAGGGAAACTGAGGTGATGAGAAATTACAGAAGATACTTAGGTTCACAAATACAACCTACAACTAAGTTGAGAACAGCCCAGTGAGACCACTTATTCCCATACCATACAGGTAGTACAGGTATCTGTTGCATAGTCTGCTCTTAAAACATCCCTTGCCATCAAAATGCGTACCCAGTGAATAGAGATGTCTGGTGCTGATGTGAGGGGAATTTTGTTCTTTGTGATGCTTTCCCTGGGATATGGAGCTCTTAATTACTGAAGAGAGGGGGTTGGTAATCTTTCAAGAGTGATGAGCCAGGTCATAGTTTTCATTCTCAAATTAGTGCTTCAGTGTGACAACAGAAACCCAGCAAGATCTGGAAGAAGATGGTGCTCACAGAGGCAAGATGAGACCAGTAGACTGTGTGAGGTAAGAGAGTAAGTTTTCAAAGACCTACAGATTCAGGAGTGCTGGAAATACCTGCCTAATTTGACATTGATTTGGAGACTTCTTGAATCTGAACAGGGCTCAGACCTGCTCAAAAACCTTTTTAGGTTCTTGTGTTCGCACATTAAGTATCCAGCCTTGGTATGAATAGTTTAAAAAGTGGCCTCCAGCTGTGGAAGTACTGGGTGCACTTTTGGTTGAACAAAACCCTGGTATCTAGAATGTATTCATCATGCTTAATCTCAATAGTTTCAGGAAAAAATAAAGACCACCCTTATTATTTGAAATATTCTGAAAGAAAAATACTGACTTTTCAGTGTTTTGCTCTTTGAAGTTTAGTGTTATCCTTTGGATGTGTGATATCTAAGGAGTACTTGCACTGTAAAATAGGTTATGAATGAATATGAAATGTTCAGCTTATGTAGATTTCTTTGTGGGAGAAAACCATTTTAATTTACACATTCACTGAGTTGATTGAATCATTGCTGTTATTTGCTTCCATAAACATGAGAAGGAGCTGGGCATTTCTTCTATCACTGACTTTATCTTGAAGTGGCGAAATCAAACTCATTTAAATTACTTTCACATAGTTATCTGGCTTAACTTCAATGGGCATTAAAACTTAAATTTCACAGCCTACATTCTCAAGTGTTCTTTTTTAAAAAAATCAACTTTTACACTTCAAATATTTGAATGAGAGGGAAATAATGTGTGGCTGAATGTGCTGCAAACAAATAAATCTCTCAGTTATCACAGAATTATAAAATGGTTTGGGTTGGAATGAATCTTTAAGATCACCTCATTACAATACCCCTACCATGGGTGTTGACTTACACTAGACCAGGTAGCTCAATGTCCCATCCAGCTTGGCCTTGAGCACTTCCAGGAATGGAGCACCTACAGCTTCTCTGGGAAACCTGTGTCAGTGTCTCACCATCCTTATGGTGAAGATTTTCTTCCTAATGTTTAATGCAAACCTACCCTCTTTCAGTTTAAATCCATTACCACTTGTCCTGTCACTACATAGCTTTGTCCAAAGTCTTTCCCCAGCTCTCTCATAAGCCCCTTTTAGGTACTGCAAGGTGCTATAAAGTATCCTCAGAGCTTATTCTTTTTCAGCCTGAATAATCACGGATCTCTCAGCCTGTTTTCATAGGAGAGGTGCTCCAGCCCTCTGATCATCTCGGTGGCCCTCCTGTGGACTGGCTCCAGCAGATCCATGTCTTTCTTGAGGACCTCAGATCTGCATGCAGGTGGAGTCTCACAGAGCAGAGTAGAAAGGCAGAATCCCCTTCCTCACCCTGCTGGCCATGCTGCTTTGGACACAGCCCTACCTATGGTTGGCTTTCTGGGCTGAGAGTTCTAGGACAGGTCATGTCTGATTTTTCAATCAACCAGTATCCCCAAGTCCTTCTCTGCAGGGCTCTCTCAGCAAGCCAGCCTGCCTGCTCTTGTCCTTGGGATTTCCCCAGCACACATGCAGAGCCTGGCACTTGGCCACAGTAAGCTTCATGAAGTTTGCATCGCCCTATCTCTCAAGACAGTCCAAGTCTCTCTGGATGGCATAATTTCCTTTCTGCATGTTGACCACACCACACAGCTTGCTGTCATCTGCAAACTTGCTGAGGGTGCAATTGATCCCCATGTCCCCTGCCAAGATGTTAAGCAGTGCTAGTCCCAGTACCAACTCCCTGAGGAATCCCACTTGCCTGAGGATCCTCACTTGGACACAGAGTGGTTGACTGAAAACCTGTGAGCATGACCATCCAGCAAAATCTTTATCCACTGAGTGTTCCATCCAGCAAATCCATGTCTCTCCAGTTTAGAGAGAAGGTTGTCAAGCAGAACAGCATCAAATGCTTTGCACAAGCCCAGATAGATTACATCAGTTGCTCTTTCCTCACCCACCACCACTGTAACCTTGTATGACTGTATAACTGTAATCCTGTCACAGAGAGTCACCAAATGGGGCAAACACAATTTGCATTTAGTGAAGCTGTGTTGGCTGTCGTCAATCACGTTATTTTCCATGTACCTTGGCACAGTTTCCAGGAGGATCTGCTCCATGATCTTGCTGAGCACAGAGGTGAGACTAACCTGTAGTTATGTGAGTTTTTATTATTTCCCTTTTAAAAAATTTGCATGACACCTCCCCTTTTTCAGTCAGCGAAAAATTTGCCATCTCCTCTGTCAGTTGCCTCAGGACCTGTGGATGCATCTCATCAGGTCCCATGGACTTGTGCAACTTCTAGGGTGTTCTCAAACCTGATCTTCTACAGCAGGTAGTTATTCTTTCTACCAGTCCCTGACTTTGTATTCTGTGACTTGAGGGGTGTGGCATAGCTCCTGAACTTGAAGGAAGTGATCCTTGAATATTAACCACCTTTCTTTGGTCCCTCTTCCCTACAGGGTTTTATCCCATGGCACTCTCTCAAGCAGACCCCTGAAGAGCCCAAAGTCTAATCTCCTGAAGTTCAGGGCGGTGAGCTCATCCCCTAAGGAGATTGAACTCCACCATTTCATGGTCACTGCAGCCCAGGCTGTTCTTAAGCTTCACATTCCCCACCAGGCCCTCCTTGTTTTTGAGAAAAAAGTCCAGCATAGTACCTCACCTATCTGGCTCCTCTATCACTTCGAGAAGGAAGTTCTCATCAGTGCCTTCCAGGAATCTTCTGGGTTGCTTATGCCCTGCTGTGCCATCCCTCCAACCAATACAGGGATGGTTGAAGTCCCCCATGAGGACCAGGGCTTGTGAATGTGTGGCTGCTCCTATCTGCTTATAGAGAGCCTCACCTTCTCAGTCTTCCTGGTCAGGTGGCCTGTAGCAGACACTCAGTATAATGTCACCTTTGTCTGCTCTCTCTTTAATCCTGAACCCGTAAGCTCTCAGTCAGCTTCTTATCCATCCTCAGGCAGAGGGAGCTCCATTCACTCCAGCTGGCCACTGACGTAGAGGACAACACCATTTTCTTGTCTCCCCTGACTGTCCTTCTTAAAAAGCCTGTACCCTTCTATTCCAATAATACAGTCAAAAAGGCCATGTTTACATGGTGCCAATAAGATCATAGTCCTGTAGGTGTGGGTACACCTCTAACTTCTCATGTTTATTCCCCACACTATGTGCATTTGCATAGAGGCATTTAATTTGGGTCCCCAATAAAGCTGACTTCCCAGCTAAAGTGGAAGGAAGTCCTTTGTGCTTCTCCTCAAATGCTCTCTTGCTGACATGCAATTACTCTCAAATGTCTGGGCACCTGTTACTGACACTAGAATTGTTATTTTAAGCAATCCTAATAATCTGAAAATTGATCTAATAGTTCTAAATTTTTGCTTAGAAACAAGTCATAAAAAAGGAAAAATAACTAATAACCTACTGCTACAATATTCTATGTTGTGCAGCACTGCAGGCTGGGGACAGAGTAGCTGGACAGTGCCCAGGCAGAAAGCACCTGAGGGCACTGGTGACAGCAGCTGAACATGAGCCAGCAGTGTGCCCTGGTGGCCAAGAAGGCCAATGCCATCCTGGCCTGGATCAGGAATGGTGTGGCCAGCAGGAGCAGGGAGGTCATTCTTCCCCTGTACCTGGCACCGGTGAGGGCACACCTTGAGTGCTGTGCCCAGCTCTAGGCCCCTCAATTTGGGAAGGACCTTGAGGTACTGGAGAATGTCCAAAGAAGAGCAATATGTCTGATGAGGGGTCTGGAACACAAGACCTACCAGGAGGTGATGAGGAAGCTGGGATGGTTTAGCCTGGAGAAAAGGTGCCTCAGGAGAGACCTTACCAATCTCTAAAATTCCCCAAAAGAAGGTTGGGGTTGGTGTCTTTTCCCAGACAACAAGGGGCAGGACAAAAGGACACAGCTTAAGCTGCACAAGGGGAGGTTATTTTGGACAGTAGGAAGAAGCTTTTCCTAGAAAGAGTGACTGGTCATTGGAATGGGCAGCCCAGGGACGTATTGGAGTCACCATCCCTGGAGGTGTTTAAGAAAAGACTGAATGTGGCCCTCCAGTGCCAGGATCTAGTTGGCAAGGTTGGGCTTAGTTATCTCAGCAGTTCTCCAACCTTGTTTATTCTGTGATTCTATTATTTCTATATCTTGGGTCTCCTATCCTAATAGAGAATTTAAATGAAACAAATACCATGGAATATAATAAACTCAGGCTTATCTGTCCTTTTTTTCCAGTACAAGAAAGGAATAGCTGTAGTAAATAAGACAGAACATCCTTGAAAATAAGTATTGCTACTCTCCCCTCCAAATCTTAAATCAATTACTTTTACGCTACAGTGGGACTAAATGAAGTACAGTAGTACAGTTTCACGTTTTAGAGCATTCACTGATTTCAAACACCTTTCTTTTAAAATATCAAATATGAACTCTGGTTTAGAGAACCTGAAAATGAGGGCAATACAAGTCAGTCTATACTTTCCAAATTTTTCTTCTCTGTCATTTGTAACAGTTCCCTGGTTCTGCAACACTGGCTTTTTTGTATGCTAAACTGGGTAGGATGACAAATGCTAAATCTTACCACCTTTTAATTTCAAACCCAATTCCACAAAAATACAAAAGAAAAACACCAAAAAAGAAAAGAGAATTTCAGTATAAATTCAGCATTCCGAGTTAATCTCATAAAGAGAAAATTAGTTACAAAGAATCTCCAATATACTGCTGCACTGAATTATCTGAAATTTTGAACTCATTTGTATCAGTAAAGACACCACAATATGAGAGGACTCACAGCCTTTTCTCACCTTAAATTAGGCACAGATGACTCATCTGTTAGGGAAAACCAGGAGTTAAAGAAGTGGGTATGTGAAGAAAAATTCCAGCACTGAGCATCCTAAATAACAATAAAAGAAGTTCTGTGGAGAGGACAGGATCATGAGAAAAGAAATCTGTCACTAGAAATATTTCTTAAACATTGTCCTTAATAAAGCATTATAAATCTGAACCCAAAATTTTATGTGGTTGGAAAGAAAACCTTTTCAAAAATATATCACTTCACCTTTATCTTTAACCAAATTATTTGCAGCCTAAGGAGGAGGAAAGCTCAATGGCTTTGCTAGAGCATCTTTCTCAGTGCAAGGAGGCCTTCTGGTGGTCAAAACAGTGAATATTTCTTCTAGAGAGCATTACTCATCCAAATGTATGTGACCATCTACTCAAATTTATGTGCATGGACATTAAAATTCATCATTGCATAGAAGGCTGTTTTAAGGATTTAAGCAGTGATTGTTTATGCCTTGACCTTTTGCTCTTACTTCATAAATTTTGGCCTTTTTCAGTCAGCGTATGAGAAACTAAGGCATTTAGCCTGAATACATAGTGCCAAATTTTTACTTAAGTGAGACCAGAAGAGATGCTGTTATCAACCACCAACCCTCTGCATTTTATTTGAACAATTAAAAGTTAAAATAATTGCAATAAACCACTTTTCAATAAACACTTTCTTAATAACTTATTTAACCTGAATGTTGACTATCTGAACAGTCACATTTCATATTTTTAAGACTCATGGGCTCTTTTTTTCCCCAGCCTGGCAAATTCCCCTTTCAAGCCAACTCATCATGATATCTATGTTGATATGTTTTATTTTAAATTAGATTTTTCTGCCTTACAACCCAAAAAGAGTTTAGTGCTAGAATACCTATGTTCTCCTTAAATTCAGAGATTACATTATGACAAGAAATTTTTCAATGCCAGTGCTTTACTTAGAATAAATATTTCCAGCTGACACATAGAGATAGGGGACTTTTTCTAGTCCATTGATAGTGAGAACATCTTCCAACATGTAGAAGCACTACTGCAGCTGTGGGATGCAGTTGGATGAAAATAGATATTCTCGCTACTTTTCAGTCTGGTTTCTGTTGTGCCCTGAAGCATGAAGAAATTGGCATCGGTTTTTTTTTTAGGTTCTCAATTGAACTCTTAAACAAAGAGCATTAGGTCTAAGCAATAACCAGGAAGGTCATCAACAGTTTGTATCAGTTTCTTCAGCACTTAACTACTTTACACTTCAGCTTTTGAAGAAGACACTTGTCTACTTCTCAAAGTGCCCTGACCTATACTTACAGGTCTTCCACCATTAACTGGGCTCTGCCCATTGTGTGAGGCCTTTTTTTTTTTTTTTTTTTTTTTTTTTTTTTTTTTTTTTTTTTTTTTTTTGATATTCCAGAGGTAGGTGATTAAACCTGGTTGCAAGAGGAGATTGTGTTCCTTTCCAGAAAAATTCTCAGACAGCCAGAGATGCATGAATTACACGAATCCTCAAAAATTCAACTTAAAGTCACTGCTCTATAGAACACTGGAATTTCCTAGATGTTCTTCATTGTAGTGAAAAGCCTATCAGAGGGATGCTATGGTAAATTTGAAATACTATGTCAAAAATTTAATCTAGACTGTAAATTACCAGCCAAATGAAATTCATCCAGGTGTTATATGAGGCCTTTGCTGTGTTTTCTTTAAGCTAGGTTTGGACTTAAAAAAAAAAAAAAAATTCAACGTCCTTCAGCATTATTAACTACAACCATCAGATGGCAGTCCATAGTCAAGTAAGAAATATATTCCCAGTATTTGAGTAGAGTTATGTGGAGAGCAACTTGTTTTCAATCTTTTTCTGAAATTCAAAGAGAAACTGATTTCAAGACTCTCCTCCTTTGCTTCAGGCTTTTCAATTCTTTCTGGACAGTGAGCTCTGTCTTTTCTTTTTCTTCCAAACTTGAATTGCAAGGTCACTGTGGCTGTGCAAATACGTGCCAATAGTGAACGACTTTTCCCTCCAAGTTTTTCCATAAATTTTAGCTCTCTGACCTGAACTTTTATTGATAAAATATCTAGAAACTGAAAAATCTCCTCTTCTCTTCTCTTAGGAAATTATTTAGTAAAAAAAAAAAAAAAAAAAAAAAAAAAAAAAAAAAAAAAAAACCACAAAGAAATGAAAAAGAATTGTTGTAAAGAAATCAGGTGCATTGATATAGGAGAATGACAATTTTATACCGTGATTGCACAGAAAAGCATTAGTCTTGTTTACAGGTGGGAAATTGTAGTGATCATCCTCTTTGTTCACTGGGAACTCATTTAAAAAAACAAGAGAGATTTGTTCACATTTTTTTAGAAGCATTGCTTTAAGAGTGGTATCAAATCTGAATACAAATTTTCTCCTAAATTTTATTCCAGTTCTAGAAACTTTCTTTGGGAGTTCTTCAGGACCAGAGCTCTTAAGAACAACTCTAAAGCTTCATTTTAGCCTGCTATTAGTGCTGCTCAGTACACTTGATTTGGGGAGTACATAATGATTTGGAGAGAACTAGTGGTAAATCTTACTTTTAAAACTGTGTTAAAAATTGGTTCCTGTAATGTTGTGTTTCTTGTTCATGTTCCAAATACTCCCTTTGCCTCTGTGTGCTACAGGAGAGCTGGGACAGGGATTAGCTTTTGTGAGAAGAAACCATGGATTTGATGCAATTTCTGCTTTATTGGCAAAACTCAGTGGGCATTTCTTGTCAAGCCATGAGAAGTTAAAAGATGCACTGACTCACAGTGTGCCTATCCCAAAGATGCTATCAGCCAGTGATAGCTAGGACTGTGAAAACTGAGAATAAGATATGCTTTGCCTTTTGATCCAGAACAAAATATGTCTGAGATCCATTCCAGCCTCTTTTTTTTTTTTTTTTTTTTTTTTTTTTTTTTTTTTTTTTTTTTTTTTTTTTTTTTTTAAAAAAGAGGCGCCTGTAGCATTTTGCACATATTTGTCTTCCAGCCTTCTTGATTCCCTAGATACACTGTCAGATCAGACAAAATTTATTAGGGTCATGAATATTTTGCTAGTTTCAGTGTTCAGAGTTTGCCTTGTCTTTAGTTTATCCTCCAATACATTTTCCTTTACAGTCAACAGCACATAATTTGGTACAAAATATCTATTGGAAATCCAAAAGCAGCCTTATTCAACATCATGACTTGGCTTCTGGCTGTAAGCCCAGTTGAGAAGGTTCATGAATCTCAAAAATACAGATTATCTTAACACACATTAGGAAAGAACCTTGCTGGCCAGCCTTCTGGATGGAGAGATTTACCAGCTGGTAAACAATTAGTGGTAGTTCATTGATCTCAGCTGCCTCCTAACATACTGGCCTATTTATCATCTCTAAAAGATTATATTCTCCCTTGAATTTGATGACCATGTATTTGGCAAGTCCCTTCTCCACAATCACTACAGGACTGTAACCCCCCTTCATTGAAGATTCTTACACAGTCTTTCTAATTGTCAGAAAATGTTTCTGATCATAAAGCCTTAATGTTACTCTCTTTGATCGGGATGGAAGGGGAAGCAGAACAAGATCCTTCTTGCCCAGTTTAACACTGAAAGCATTTTTACAGTGGTTACATAAAACAGAGAGGCTGTACATGCAGACACTAGCCTTGTTATTCAAACAAAATATCAATTCTATCAAATCACAGTCTTTCCTCAAAGTATTTAGAGATTTTTAGACACAGGCATGCAACAGATTCAGTTTAAGCTTATTACAATGAAGTCATCTCTTAGGTCACTATAGAAGCCTAACAAGCAGTCGATGGAGACTATTTGCAGAATTTTTATGTCCCAATGCTTTCTCTGATATTTCAAGAACAGTCACATAAGAGTAAGTATACTTTTGACAAAACGTTATTTTATGATGTAAAGGTCTTTGATAATGCTGGGTGACAATGCCATATTTTCAGCACCTTTCCTTGTGATGTATATTCAATAAATTTTCAAAATAAGAAAAAACCTTAATTGTTGAGTATCTGACCCTCAGACCTCCAGGGTCTCTTGTTTGTATATGATTAATGACTGGTTCACTCTATTTCATTGTTGTCATGATACTCTGGGCTTAGTAATGAAATGGCCTTGTCCTCCCCTTGAGGACAGCTGTGGACACATATAGGGCTCCAGTGAGCAGAAAGCAGGCCAAGACTCTGAAAAAGCTTCAGACATATGCAAACTAAGAATAGGATTTGTAGAAGATGCCTGAAGGATTTGGATTACTGTATGGGTGAGATATTTCTCTTCATAATCATTCATTTATGAGTACAGAGACTCCATTCCAAGGTATTTTGAGAGTTTGATTTGACAATGTCTATGTATGTAAAATAATGTAACTTGTAATTACACCAAGGGAAAGCTTATATTTTATTAATTTTACTAGTTAACTTTAAACAAGTGGTTCAGTTTTCAAACAGGACACTTCCACATGGAAATGATGAAAGAATTGTACTATATTAATGCTACTACTTGAACTTAACATGTAAAATAATATGACATTACAATCCAATCCTTCATGCAGATCAATCAAACTGTTATTTTCAATATCCTAATAATTTGTAAGATGGCTTATGCCATCTTAACTTGTCATTTGCTTCATTTACTTACCTTTTCCTACATGAAAAATCTTGGGTTTACTGCATTAACACAGCTGCATTTCCAAGAAACTTGATTTTTCATTAGTCTGATATCCAGCCAGAAGCCAGAAAGATATCTGGATTCATGTTTAGAAATTACTGTATAGATTGCTATCAGTTACATCCATAAGTTAGTAAGTAGGTCATAAGGACTCTCTAGAGAAAGCAGAACTTACTTTTTGAAGGCATATTTAAAGAGTCTCTTTTCCTCCTCTGGAGTTTAATTTTTTTCTGACCTTTACTATCCAAACCCATTTGGGTTCTGGACTTGCTGAAAAATGTTTCTTTTTTCAAAGTTATCTGAGGTGAAAGTAGAATTAGAAGTTAAAACTTATCTGTCTTTCACAGTAATTTTGCCAGCAGGTAGTTTTCAAGAGTAAAACAAACATTACTCTGAATGATATTTAGATGTTCTTATATAGGTGTCTAATAGGATAATGGCACATTCATAACCTGAAATATGTAAAATACATTGAGTAATTGAACATCTTTACACAGTCTTACTACAACTAGAAGTATTCCTGTTGCATAGTTCCCTCTCACACAGGGACAGCTCCTTATCACTTGAGACTTGTTGTCTTAGTGCAGCTATGGAAGACTTCTGTGTAGAAAATGAATATTTGGGTGTGTAGCTGATGTAAAAAAGATCCATAATATATGCATGGAAAGCTTTTTCCTTATTGAAAATAAAAAAAAATACTTTTTTGATCTGTGAAATTAGACTACCTAATCATTAATACAAATTGATACAGGAAGAATCCAGCTCTCTATGTTCTTCTCCCATCTTCTCTAAATGCAGAATGTATATATTTTTGGCAGCCAGAATTATGTACCAGAAATTTGGCACTCTTGACCACTCTGATACATACAAGAAGCATACAAGAAATGGGCATTTGCTATGTATGTTGCTACATGCAACCCTGTTGAAGAGCTGACATTTGCAGTGTTATTCCTTGTATGACTCTAAACCTGTCCTTGCTTTTATGAACACCCAAAGTCAGCTGTCTGACCACATTGCAAGAGGGCACTAGGCCATCTGAACAGGTGGCTATGAGCACTGACACAGAAAGACGCTCCTCACGTGTGCTTACCAAGGGCACGATTTCCTGCTGGACCATACTGAGCTCATGCACAGCTAGAGGGATGTGCACTCATTAATCCAGCTCTGAGCTGTATTAAGTTTAAAAATAGCTTTTGTGACAGCATGGTGATAGTTTCTGACCCACTTAAATTTAACAGAACAGCATATAAGCAACAGAGATTTCTGGTAAGCCTTCAGTGTACAGAGTAGTGCAGACTAATTTAGTCCAGCTAGCACAGAGATAGTTACTAGTCTTCCAGAGTGGAGAGGAAAAAGACCAGCAAGACTTGACAGCAGCCTTGATAACCAGGCAGACAAGGGTCATCTCTGAATGAGTTTATGCCTCTCAGCAAGGAACTGAGTGCATTATTAATATGAAAGCTCATCGTATAAATCTAAATATAGTTTAGATGGTTAAGGAGTAAAAATGTGCTACAAACTAAAAATGTATTTCAGAAAAAAATCCATTCACATTAATAGAGCAGTTTCCATTCACTAAGAGGAGCAGTTTTGTACATGTAAAAATAGGCCATCATAAAAGGTTAGTTCAGGTGTAAATTCATATATCATTTCCTCACATATTGCTGTAGTCAAGCCCTTAGCAGTAATACAAATCAATGTAGCTTCATTAGAGGAGAAAGAGGCACGCATGTTTGCATGCTCAGTAGCAGCAGGAGCAGGATTGTCTGTTGTAGTCGCCTTATATCACAACAACTTAGGTGTGAGTCCTTGCCTATATCCCTAGCCACAAATATTCCATGATGGAATGACAGGAGTGCATGAAGGTCATTTCAAATTATGTTATGACATGTAAAGTACACTCAGTCTTTATTGCTATATTCAGTAAGCCCAGCTGAGCCAGGGGAGACCCGTCCCACACTAAGTAGAGCAGTCCCACGGAGACCACTGTTTCAGATGCAGCAGTGCCAAAGATTTCCAAAAATATTAATGCAGTTGCTTGAATGAAAAGAAGCTAGTATCAGAGAAGCCATATCTACCTGGAAAATATCTGTCCTTTTGAAATCAGGATTTTCTAGAGTTGTTTCGTACATGTGTACCACCAATCTCTTACACATTCTTAATAGAGTGTGTGACATTTCACAGATGTTATCCACCAGAGGGATATTGACATTTCAGAGCTTGTTATAATAATAGTAAGTGATTGTGAGCTAATAACTTCTCAGTTTCACTTAGCTCTTTTGCAAAGCCTATGCTTGGCTGAAACTATTCTAAATTCAAGCCACTAGAAGACAAACAAGCAACATCTGGTTTTCCAAGGCAGTGGCTGAAGCAGTTGCAGGAGTGGAGTGCATGTGTTCATTCCTGCTAGTATTGTTTTGGTGATTTTTCTTCTTTCCCTGTACTTGGGGCTTACTAATATTCAGATACAAAAGAACTTGTAAAAACATGAATGCTATGTATTTTAAAGTGCACACATTTTCATTTAAAATGTTTTGTTTCATGTAAGAACTGACAATGCTTAACAGCTTTCAAAATAAGAAGTACTTCAGTAAGATCCAACTCATCTCCATACAAGAGTGCTAATGAAGAGACCGTTGATGACAGTACTTTTTAAAAAGCAAATCCTTTGCAATTGGGACTATACACACTTGCACTCATCTAGTGTCAATAATTCTGGAAGTAACAGCAAAAAACATACTAACACTAAGATTATAAGGGATTTTTGTGGTCAGACCTGCAATATAGAATATAGGAAATCTTTCACTTCACTAGCTGATTTCAATAGCTGTAGTTAAAATAGAGAAATACATTTTATAAATAGGCCCATTTGCTTTGCAAGGTTGTGAGAAATCAGTATCTATTCTAAAGCCAAAAAATTGGTCCACTGCTTAGCTACCTGCACTTCTTAAATTGCATCTTATTTCTAGGCTAAATTTGTCTACTATTATCTTCCATTTGAGGCTGTTACACATTTGTGGGATAGATTGAAGAGCTGTCCCTTCTAATCTTACTGTTACAGGAATTTATAGAATATATTCCTCTACCTTATTCCTTTCTTCAAGAAAGTTAAATGGATTGAGCTTATTAAACTTTATATTATACAAATATTTTCTAATTCTTTATCATTCTCATGGCTCTTTAAATTTTTTTTTTTCATCCAGAACACAGGTAATGGAATAAGAGCAAATGTAGGAGTGCCATCAAGGAAGAGTGGAGGAGATAAGAAGAGGTTGGCCTTGTATGTATTTTGTTTTTTCTTTATTCTTAAGTCTGTATATATCCTTCATCACAAATGTGCTCCTGATCGCATTTTTTCATTATGAGCTGAGCTTTCTCTTGTATTTCCTGGTGTGACACCATTTCTTTTCCAAGTCAGAAAGGTGGAGTTTCTAAAACTTGAAGTGTGTTTGGCAGAGTTAACTGATGCAAGCTGCTAACAAGCTGAGCAGCAACTCTCCGCTCATCTTCATCCCCTCAGCAGAGCTAAATTTGGATAGAAATGCTAATGATCAATACTAAGGAGCAAGTCAATGACATGGGCATGCAAAAGAAAGGCAGCAAAAAACCTGCTGCTGTTTTTGTATACCAAATGAAAATGTAGCCAGGGGGGTGTAATTGGGAAGTCATGGCTTCTTGTTGGCCTCAGTACACCTACTTTTTAGCTGCTTGCCAGTCAACAATTTATTCAAATTACTCAGTGACCACTAGTTCAACATCTCCATTACATACCACCTCAGGATTCTTTCACAGAATCACGGAATCACAGAATCACAGAATCACTAGGTTGGAAGAGACCTTCAAGATCATTGAGTCCAACTCAGCCCTAACACCTCAATTAAACCATGGCACTGAGTGCCACATCCAGCCTTTCTTTAAACACATCCAGGGATGGTGACTTCACCACCTCTCCAAGCAGACCATTCCAGTACTTTATTATTCTTTCCATGAAAAACGTTTTCCTAACATCCAACCTATATTTCCCTTGGTGCAGCTTAAGTCTGTGTCCTCTCATTCTGTCAGTTGCGGCCTGGAGAAAGAGACCAACCGCTCCCTGGCTACAAACACCTTTCAGGGATTTACAGAGAGTGATAAGGTCACCTCTGAGTGTTCTTTTCTCCAGGCTAAACACCCCCAGCTCCCTCAGCCATTCCTGACAGGGTTTGTGTTCCAAGCCCCTCTCCAGCCTCATTGCCTCCTCTGGACACGCTCAAGCGTCTCAAGGTCCTTCCCAAACTGAGTGCCCAGAGCTGGGCATAGCACTCAAGGCATGCCCTCACCAGTGCCAGGTACAGGGGAAGAATGACCTCCCTGCTCCTGCTGGCCACACCATTCCTGATCCACACCAGGCCTTTTTATGGCTGAAATTTTTAGTGATTATTTTTCCAAGTCAATAAGAAAAATGTAAATGGAAGATGACTAAAATTCCTGTATATTCTTTCTCATATGCTCTCTAGGAATATCTGTGCTGAAGAAATGAGATAACAGCAAATTTTGGAGCAATAAGATGGCAGGAACTCAGGCTGGCACAGTCGAACAATTCTGCACTCCATTTTGTTGTTCAAATTACTCCAAAACACTGTTCTGTTGTCATATGTCATCAGCTTTTGCACCAACTAAATTATAAAATAAACGAGTCTTTTCTAAAACATTTAGTCAGTCCTTTACTTTCTATGTATGGTATAAATTTTAGGCACCTCTTCTGTTCCTAACCACTGTTCGTGACAGCTGTTAATGAATGAAGATTGAGTAGCAAAGATTTCTAGCCAGCCAACAGTCAGCTTCATTCATGTTAATTGTAGGAAGAAGTTGAAAACAACTTAGCAATTTGAGTAAATGAGGAGGAGAATCAATAGACAGCATTCATAACTATAATAAGGCAAGCATCATTAAAAGCTTTATCTTGATCATGCTGCTTTCATTTGAGTTCTCCAAACAAACAGTCCACACGTTTCATTACCAACGCATCCATCCCAGCCCTCTGGCAATTCCTGTGCTGAGCAGGGAACTGGCAGATGCTGCTGGCTCCACCAGGGACAAATTGGCATTCCTTAAGGAAAAAAAAAGCAATGACATATCAATCATTTGCTGTTTGCAACTGAAAGCAGAAAATATTTCATTAAATAAAGAAGTAGAGTCATCTTTGAGACCTTTTATAAATCATAAGGATAAGTCACAGAGAGCAGTGTGTCAAATATACACAGTAATACAACACTGAAAAACATTGAAAAAAGAGTTAATATAAATAGTGCTAGTTGTTTGCATAGATATCCTTTATTAGAGTAAGGTTGTCTCACAAAAAAATCTGAAGCCTGTTTGCAAATGTTCTGTGGAAACATTTTTCATATTATTTTTTCATCTACTTTTTTATAAAGTGCTGAATCCTTCGGACTTAAATCATGCTTGTTAAACAAATTACATCCTTTTCTTGAGAGTATAGCATTGCTGGCTGTTTCTAAATATATGCAAGTAAGATAAGAGGTGTTTGTCTGAATAGAAGTTTCTGAAGCTATTAAAGAATCCCTGGAATTTATTTTAAAGCTAATGCAAAGAACAAATCAACTCTAAATTCAATTAATGAAAATTACTGAAATCTCACAGGCAACTTTTTAAAATTTTTTCTTCAAAGAATTTTTTTTCAAAGAACCCAATATTCCACACATTAATCACATAAAAACAATTAAATATTTACCACACAATATAAGGGTGTGTGCCAGTGATCTAAGCATTTTGACATACAAGTTCCATGGTCCCCAGATATAGACTACTTGCATACTTTGTTTTCTTATTGTTCTACACACATTAAATCAAGAAACAACTGATGTGTGTTCTCATTTTATGTTAAACAAATTATCAATTGTAAAGGATGACTTTTTATGAGCATACCTATGGTTATACAAAATATATAATCAATAATCCTCACATTAAAAGAATTTCTATGTTGATATTGCATACATACATACATATATATTATGTATAAAAACTTCAAAGTGCCATGGTTAATTTTTACATATTTGGCCTAATTATATGCAAACTGTAAGGCTCCCACTTTCTACATGTTAAATATTTTAGTGGCTTATGTATTGTAACCATTGGGGTCTTTTTAAGGGAGATAGGAACTTGAGATATATTTTGAGTTGAACAGTCCTTGCCACAAACAAGTAAATCAATGAAAAGTGTACGGATATGTGACTCCTAATGCCAAGCATTGATTTTAAGATTAATTATTTTGCGCATGAGTGTAAGCAATGCATTTTCTGACTAGTAAAATTCCAAAGAAGTAATTCCTTCTCTGTAAAAATCAGTGGCATAAAGCAGAAATACAACTACTAGAAGTTTGTTGTACATTGATGTACAGAAGTGTAATTCTGTGTGCAAGTAAATAGTGACACAACATACAGCAACTGGTTTGGCTGACAGAGATGTCATGGTACCTTCCCTTCTGAAAGGTCCTTCTTTTCCTTTGGTTGTAGCCATGGTACTGACAGGAAAGTGTGTTGTGTGTTTCATGCCTGGATTGCAAAGAGAGCAAACTGCTTTTAAGTTGAAATTGTCAGCACTCACCTAGAAATTGAGATGTTCTGGATGAGATTAAAAGTAAGATCTATTCATTTGTAGCTCAACAGTACATTTGATTTTTCGGCCTTGTGCTATACCTGCTTGTGCTCACTCAACCTCCTTATTTCCCCCCCCCCCCCCCCCCCCCG